>NW_020872704.1:10000-22500 GCF_003789085.1 Penaeus vannamei
GTACGAATAGAGGAGGAAGGGTAATTACATAGAAGAGAAGATAGGAATAGATAAGACACGAATAGAGAAACAAAGGACAGAGGAAAAGTAAAAAAAAGAAGAATATGTGATATAGGTAAGAGATCGCATGAGATAAAAAAACAAAATAAAAGAAAAAGAAAAAAGTCCGAAGAAAGGGTAAGAGAAGGAGAGACGATAAAAGACGGAGACACGAAAAGGAGAGAGATAGGAGGATAGAAAAATAAAAATAAAGCTAGACTAACGGAAAGGCAGAGAAGGGGAGAAAGCAGAATAAAAGAGAAAGCAAGGAATAAGGTAAAGAGATATAAAGGAATAAAGAGGAAGAAGGAGATGCAGAAAAAGAGAGGACATAAGACGATAGGAGGAGAGGAAGGGAAAAAAGCTCGTCTTAGAGATCAAGAAACAGAGAAAGAAAGAAAGAAGTAGATGAGAAGAGGGAAGAAGAGGGAGAGAAAAGAAGAGACTAGAGACAAAGGAAAATATAGAGATAAAAAGGAGAAAATGGGAGAGAAAAATAGTATATGAATAAGAAATGAGAGAGATAGGAAAATAAAAGTAAAAGAGAGAAGGAGAGGGGTAGAAAGAGAGAAGTGATAAAAGGTAGGACGGAGGAGGGAGAAGAGATGACGAGAGAATGATAAAGGAGAAGAGAGAGAAGTCAAGGAAAGGAAGAGGAGAGAAATAAGAAACGGACGGAGGAGGAGAGAGAAAAGTAAAAGAACTAAAGAGAGAAGAGGGACGAAAAAGAAGACGAGAAAGAAAGGGAGAGATAGATAAATGAAGAGAGAGAGAGAGAGAGAGAGAGAGAGAGAGAGAGGAGGAGAGAGGAGAGAGAGAGAGAGAGAGAGAGAGAGAGAGAGAGAGAGAGAGAGAGAGAGAGAGAGAGAGAGGAGAGAGAGAGGGAGAGGGAGAGAGAGATAGAAGAGAAAGAGAGATAAACAAGTAGACGAAAGAGAGAAAGAGAGAGAGAGAGAGAGATAGAGAGAGAACAGAGAGAGAGAGAGGAGAGAGAGAGAGAGAGAGAGAGAGAGAGATGAAGAGAGAAGAGAGAAGAGAGAGAGAGAGAGAGAGAGAGAGAGAGAGAGAGAGATGAAAACAAGAGAGAGAGAGGAGAAAGAGAACGAGCGAGCGAAGCGAGAGAGAGAGAGAGAGAGAGAGAGAGAGAGAGAGGAGAGAGAGAGAGAGAGAGAGAGAGAGAGAGAGAGAGAGAGAAGAGAGAGAGAGAGAGAGAGAGAGAGAGAGAGAGAGAGAGAGAGACAGACAGACAGAGAGAGAGAGAGAGAGAGACAAGTAGACGCACGAGAAGGAAAAAAAGGAGTAGAGTCCGGAGCCCCAGCACCCCCAAAACCCCCCACCCTACCCCCACCCCCCCACCCCACCCCCACCTCGCCGTTCCTCGCCGTTCCTCGGGGGACCCCCTCCAGCCTCGTTTGTTTTAAGGTACGGCTCAATTCGTTCTAGTGATTGGGCTTGATCAATTTTTCCATTCCTGTGTCCTATGCAGTATTCAAATTCGGAAGCGCCAGGGCCATTACCCCAACACAATTCCATTAGGCGAAGCAGTGTTCCCCGCCCGGCGCGCGTGTGTGGGTATTTCATATGTTAACAGCAAAGAAATTTACTTTAGGCACCTATCCCTCCACCCTCTTATTGTGCGAGCTGGGACTTTTCGGGTGTTTTAGGAGAAGATTGGCTTCGCTCTCCTATTTTGGGTCTTGTTTGCATGTGTCCTCTCCGAGTATTGGAACATCTGTTGGGGAAGAAAGAGAGAGAGAGAGAGGAAAGAGGAGAGAGAGAATGAGAGAGAGAGAAGAGAGAGAGGGGCGCGCGCGCACGCGGAGAGAGAGAGAGAGAGAGAGAGAGAAGAGACACACACACACCATACACACACACACGGAGAGAGAGAGAGAAAGACGAGAGAGAGAGAGAGAGAGAGGAGAGAGAGGAGAGAGAGAGAAGAGAGAGAGAGAGAGAGAGAGAGAGAGAGAGAGAGAGAGAGAGATTGAAGAAGAGGGAGAAACTATGAAAAAAAAAAGAACAAATGAAACAAGAAGAGAAATCAAGAGAAACAAACAAAAAAAACGTAAAAAAAAAACCGTAAAAAAGAAAAAAAAAGTCGAGATCCACCCAAACGACCCCACCATCCCTAAGCCCGACTTGCCATTCGGTTTATAAATCAAACTGTTTCTCCGCCAAAATATTTATGACTTGTCTGACTCCCCCGCCTTTATCGCTTATCAGATTGGAGCGTCGCCTTAAAATTCTATTCATACGTGCTTACAGATAAAAGCCTTTTTATTCGGAAACCTTTCAACACCTCTTCACAAAATGGAAAGGATTCTGTATTATACGAAGGAATTGGCTTGAGTGATGAAATTCTGTCGCCTCCAGTTCGGTTCTGTTGTATGTTAATGGTTGTAGAATGTGGTAATCATTTCTTAAACTCTTTGAATTGTTGTTATTACTGTTATAGAGTGTCAGAGTGAAGAATGTGAACAATAATGTTTTGTCTTTCTTATTCTAAAAGAACTGGATACATTGTAACATGATTTTATCTAATCTATTTTCACTTCTTACACTAGAACTAACGTTCAACTGAACAAAATATCTGGTATATCATGGTATGCTGTATATTGTGAATACACTGGCCTATTGTTCTCGAAATTGGAACTTCAACTGTAACTATGTCTATCTATCTGTATGTCAGTTTATCTATCTACAGTGATATTTCTATTTATCTATCTATCTATCAGTTTATCTATCTTCAGTGATATTTCTATTTATCTATCTATCTATCAGTTTATCTATCTACAGTGATATTTTATCTATCTATCTATCTATCAGTATCTATCTACAGTGATATTTCTTTTATCTATTTTCTATCAATTTATACAGTTGATATTTCTATTTATCTATCTATCTATCAGTTTATCTATCTACAGTGATATTTCTATTTATCTATCTATCTATCAGTTTTATCTATCTATCTATCAGTTTATCAATCTATCCATCTATATATCTATCTATCTGTGTGTCTGTTTATCTCTCTCTCCATCTACCTAACTGCAATTAGAAACACACACACATCTATCTGTTTATCTCTCTATCTATGTTTTTGTCTACATCTCTAGTAACAGTGATAGTAACGATAATGATAACAAATGATAACAATGAAGATGATAATGATAGTGAGGGTAGACATTGATAATGATAATAAATGATAATAATAAAACATAGTAGCAATAATGATATTGACGGGTAATATTAATGATGATGATAATATTATAATGATTACGATAATGATAAAGATACTCATGAGGATGGTGGTAATAACAAAAATGATCAATAGTAGTAATGATAATAATAATGATAATAAATAATTAATAATGATAATAATAATAATAACAATAATGAATAATAATGATAATAATGATAATAATAATAATAATAATAATAATAATAAATATAATAATTAATAATAATAATAATAATAATAATAATAATAATAATAATATAATAATAATAATATAATAATTAATAATAATAATGATAATAATAATAATAATGATGATGATGATAATGATAATTAGATAATAATACAAATAATACATTGATGATAGTAATAATGATAGTGAAAATGCAATCGATATTACAGCAGCAGTAACAATTGATAGTTATCATAATGATAATAATGGTAATCACAATATTGATAACAATGATGATTGATAACAGCAATAGCAATGATGATAATGATAGTGGTAACATTAGTCATAATGATAAAATGGTGATAATAATAAGAATGATAATAATAAAAATAAGGAAAATAGACACAACAACAATGGTAATAATAAATAAATAATGATAATAAATAATAATAATAATAATGATTAATCAGTAATGATAATAGTGATAGTAATAATGATGATGATATATAATTAATAATAATAATAAATAATAATAATAATAAAATAATGATAACAATAAATAACATAATAATAATAAAAATATTATATTAATAATAATAATATGATGATGATGATGATGATTAAGATAATAATGATGATGATAATAATGATTTAATTAATAATTGAATAATAATAACAGCAATAATAATGTTGATAATCATATGAGATAATGAAAACAATAGAAATAAGATATAGATATGAGAGAGAGAGAGAGAGAAGAGAGAGAGAGAGAGAGAGAGAGAGAGAGAGAGAGAGAGAGAGAGAGAGAGAGGGAGAGAGGGAGAGAGAGAGAGAGACAGACAGACAGAGAAGACATAATGAGAAAGAGAGAGAAAAAAAAGAGACACCCCCTCAGACTCCACGAGTGGCCCTTCCACCCAACACCCACCAGCCTATACCTCCTCCTCCTGCGTGTCCGTCTCCGTCCCTTCATTGCACCCCAAGCCAGACTCTCCCGTCCAACCTCACCACTTCCAGGAGCTCCCCGAGGCGTCACCCTCCGCCCCCCTTCGTCAGGTTGCAGCGCCGCCACTCTCTCCCTCTCCCGTCCTACGCTTATTGAATGTCTAAAACGAGAAGGGAGAGTGAAAAAAAAATCAATATTTTCCCATGGGAGTTCTTTCATTTTCCACTCGGGCGGGAACCTTTGTCGTTCACGTGGGAGTACCCAACCATTGTATAACTTGCGAATATTGGGGTTTTTGTTAGTTAATCTGCGTTCTCCTTTTTTTTCTCTCTCTCTTTCTCTCTCTATCTCTCTCTTTCGTTTTCACTTTGTCGGGGCGAGGGCTTTTTATGTATTTTCTTTTCCGGGTTTTTTCTTCTCTAATTTGGCATGTAAATAAGATAGATAGTTGACGAATTCTGAGGAAATTTGGTTTTAGAAATGATTAAATAGGTCTACAAAGATTTGATTCTATTGATTCTTCAACTCATAAATTACATACACATAATTGTTTCAATAAAAGACTATACAAATAGTATTTTGCCAAAAAAAAAAAGAAAAAAAAAAAAAAAAAAAAAAAAAAAAAAAAAAAAAAAAACATTATATATATATATATATATATATATATATATATTTTTTTTTTTTTTTTTTTTTTTTTTTTTCATTCAAAATATTACAATTCTATTTAAGATATATGTATAAAAAGGTTGGCAGCAAAATCATCTGCATTAAGCATAATAATGGAAATTATGTTAATGTTTATCACAATGATGATCATTATTATAAACATAATTACTATTATCATTATCACCATTATCATAATTATAATTGCTATTATTATTATCACCATTATTATTGTTACTATTATTGTCATTATTGTCATCATATCATTATTGACATTATCGTTATTATTTCATCATCGTATAATTGTTATATTGTTATCATTATTGCTATTATTCATTATTATTATATTATTATTAATATTATTATTATTATTATTATTATCATTATTGTTGTTTTATTATTATTATCACTATTATTATGACTATTACTATTATCATTTATTTATATTATTATTGTTATTATTATTATTATTTTATTATTACTATCATTATTATTATTACTACAATTATTATTGCTATTATCATTATTATTTTTTATCATTATTATTATTATTATTATTATTATTATTATTATTTATTATCATTATTATTATTATTTCATTATTATTATTATTATTATTATTATTATTATTATTATTATTACTATCATCATCATTATTAATATTTATCATTCTTTTTATCACTTTCATCATCTGTATTATTATCATTATCATTATCACTGTTCTTATTATTATTATCGTTGTTTGTCATTACTATCTCTGCTGTTATTACTTTATCTTTATGATTATCATAATTATTACTATCTCTGCTGTTATTACTATTATCTTTATCATTATCATAATTATTACTACTGTTATTATCATTATTATCATTAGTAGTAGTATCATTATCCTAATCATTATCATTATTGATATTATCAAAACTTGATTTTTGTTATCATATTTTTATTATTATTGTTATTATTATCATCATCGTTATCATTACCACTTTTATCATTACCATTATTATTACTATTATTATTGTTATTATCATTACTAGTACTATTGTTCTTATTGCCATTATCATTATCATTCAAATTATAATCCTGATCATTTTCCTTATCATTCTAATCATGATCATGATTATTGTTATTGTTAATGTTATCATTATTACTATTATTATTCAATTGATATGGATAATATTATCATTATTATTATTATCATTGTTGTTATTACCATTGTCATTTATTATTATTATTGTTGTTATTATCATTATTATTGTTATCATTATCATTGTTGTTATTATCTTTAACATTATTATCTTTATTACTATATCTATGTTTTTCTCTTTTATGATTATATTACCTTCATAATCCTTATTAATGCTATTATCGTAGTTGCTATTATTCATATCGTAATTACATTTGTTTATGTTATTATCACTTTTGATTTTTACAAATATTGCCATTACCATTGTCATCATTATCACTATTAACATTACCATTATAATCATCATCATTATCATTATCATTATTATTTATTATTATATTATTATTATTATATCATTATTATTATTATTATATCATTATATTATAATCATTATTATTATTATTCATTATTGTTAATATTATTATTATTATTTTATTATTCATTATTATCATTACTACTATATACATTATATCATTGCCATTATTGTTATTATTGCCATTACTATTATACTATTATTATCATTATGATTATCATTGTTACTATCACTTTTATTGTTATATCTTTATTACCATTGTTAACATTACTATGATAGATATTGTTATTATAATTATTTTTGTTATTATTTTATTATTATTATTATTATTATCAATATCATTATTACTATAATCTTTATTTCATCATTATTATTTCTACAATTATTACGATTATTGTTAATATTATTGTAATTATTCTCATTATGGTTGTAATCATTATTATCTTATCACTATTAATGTTGTTAATATTGCTCTTAATATCGCCATTATTACTATCATTATGTTATCATTATTATCATTACTACTGGTAGTAGTACTAGTACTAGTATTGCCATTGATCATTATTATCATTACTATTGTTATTATTATCATCATTCATTATTGTTATTATTATTATCATTATTATTATCATTATCATTACTGCTATTATCATTATCATCATTGTTAGCGTTATATTATCATTATCATCATTGTTAGTGTTATTACTACTATTGTCTCTGTTTTAATTTTTGTTATTTTTGTCTTAATCATTATCATTGTTTTCTTTATCATTTTGTTATCATTACTATTATTATCATAAATAGTATTAGTAGTATTAGTAGTGGTAGTAGTATCATTGTTATCATTATTGTTATTGTTATTATCACTAATTTCATCACTGTTGTAATCATTTGTATAATCCTATTTTTTTATAAACATAATTATCTCATTGTTATTATTGTTGCTATTATTCTCATTATTGTTTTTTTTATCTTCTTCGTCATTACTATTATTATTGTCATTATTACTATCATTATTGTCATCACTGATATTTTCATTATCATTATTCTTATTGTCAATATTAATAGCAATGTTGTTTTCATTATCATCGTTATTATTATAAACATTATTATGATTCATATAATCATTATCATCCTTATTGTTGTAATCATAATTACCATTACTACTTTTGTTTATTATTTACCATTATCCTACTTATATTTTTGTTATCATTGTCAATATCTTTTTGTTATTAATACAATACTACGCATTTATTTACCATTATCATATTATATTTTTGCTACAGAAAAAATATAATTAAACATAGCATTTCTGTTGAATCTTGTGTGCAAGATTTTTTATTATAATTTATTCATTGCTGATATCCTCTCTGCTATTTAGCATACAACAAGAGGTTGTCGTGAAGATAATACCAATACAGAAAGAAAAACTAATTGAAAGTAAATATATTTTAGATGTTATGATATCGCTTTTCATATATCTGTTTATAGCTGAGCAAGGTGTGTGTCATTTCTACCAAAGAGCATTCAAAAAGAAAGAAAAAAACTAAGGAAAAAAAAAGAAATGATATTTACGTTGACATTTAAACTTTTTCATGGTGGCAAAGACGACACAAAGAAACGTTTAAGATGAAAAGAAATGTTTTGTGTATTTGAGGCGTTAGTGATAATAATCTAATTCCAACTCGGATATGATTGTTGTATAAAAGAGAGACAGAAGAGAAAATTAGATAGATAGATTAGAGAGAGAGAGAGAGAGAGAGAGAGAGAGAGAGAAGAGAGAGAGAGAGAGAGAGAGAGAGAGAGAGAGAGAGAGAGAGAGAGAGAGAGAGAGAGAGAGAGAGAGAGAGAGAGAGAGAGAGAGAGAGAGAGAGAGAGAGAGAGAGAGAGAGAGAGAGAGAGAGAGAGAGAGAGAGAGAGAGAGACAGACAGACAGAGAGACAGACAGAGAGACAGAGAGAGACAGAGAGATCGAACGAGCGAGTGAGACACACACACACACACACATACACACACGCACACACACACACACACACACACACACACACACACACACACACACACATACACACACACACACACACATTCCTCCAACACCCTCTAAGACGTGTGCCATTCTTAACCGGGATTAAGAAGCAGTTTCAAGCAACCACAGTCCTCGTTGCGGCTTTATCCTGCTGGAGGAGGGAGGAGGAGGGAAGGAGGAGGATGGAGGGGAAGGAGGAGGGAGGAGGGGAGAAGGAGGAGGAAGGAGGAGGAAGGAGGGGGAAGGAGGATTTTTAAAGATTAAAGATGGGAGGGAGGGAGGGAAACAGAAGAGGGTGATGAAGAGAGAGTGATGGAGGGAAGAGAGGAGGGTGAGAGAGAGGGAGGAGGAGAAGAGAGAGGTGATGGGAAGAGAGAGGGAGGAGGGAGAAAGAGAGGTGATGAGGGAAGAGAGGGGGGAGGGAGGGATAAGAAGAGAGAGTGATGGGGGAAGAGAGGGAGGAAGGGAGACAGAAGAGAGAGTGAAAGTAGGGGGGAAGAGAGAAATAAAGGGAGGAAAGGAAAAAGGGAAGGAGAAGAGAGAGAGAGAGATAGAGAGTGAAGGAAGGAAAGGAGAGAGATGTAAGAGAGAATGAGAAACGGAAGATAGACAGATAGGGAGAGGGTCATAAAGAAGGTAAGTAGAGAGTAGGGAGAGAAGGGAGGACGGAGGGAGGGAAGTAGGGAGGGAGAGAGGGAGAAAAGACAGAGAAAGGGAAGAGAGAGGGAATGAGGGAAGGGAGAGGGAAAAATGGTGGAACGAAGGAATAGAGGAAATCTGGAAGACGGAAAAGGAAGGAGTGGCAAAGGAAAAAAAAATTGAAAAGACAGATTTGAAAAAGGAAAAGAAAAGATAAGAAGAAAAACATAAAAAACATGAAACGACGAAAAGGAAGTGAAGACAACAAACTCCCTCCTCATACGCACGCACACACACACACACACACACGCACACACACACACACCACCCTCCCTCCCCTTCCCCACACACACACCCTCCCCCAAACACACACCACACACACTTAAACACACCCTCTCCCCCACTCCCAAACACACACCCTCCCCCCCCTTCCCCACACAACACCCTCCCCTCCCTCCTCCTCTCCCCCCCACACGCACACGCACCCCGCCTCCCCCTACACACACACACACCCAGACAAACTCCCGCACACAATCAGACCCGCTGGAAAAGGTCTTTGTCGAGCCAGGCAGAAATGCGAGGTTCGGGCGCTATTCGGCGTGGTTGTGGAAGCCAATTGAGTCAACTGGGCAATTTGCATAAGCTATTAGGGCCGTCTTGAGTTGGCTGAGGTAGGTCTTCCATCATTTTTTTTTTTTTTTTTTTTTTTTTTTGTACCGTTTTTAGAACTTTTTGGGGGGTGGGGGGAGGGGGTCATTCATGGTATCGGGTGGGAAATCACTCACTGTTACCGAATGTTGTTATTTTTTGTTGTTGTTAAATTTGTTATCGTGATCGCTATCATTATGATTATGATAATAATTATTATAATTTTCATTATTATGATTACTATCATTACCATCATTATTATTATCATTCTCATTATCATCGTTATCATCATCATTATCATTATTGTCATTATCGTTCTTATTATCATTATCCTCATCATCATTATTACTGTTATCATAATTATCATGTGATCTTTCATTTCACATTCTACATTATCAAAACAATTGAACATCTTTTGAATAAATGAAACATCCTTCTAGTATACATCTTTATTACTCATTTTCATTTTAAACAAAAGACTCTACACATTGGAACATTCTATAGCTATATAGACTTACACTCGGGTTATAAATGTAATAACTGCCAAGCAAAGTTCACCTTTTACAAATACATTTCAAAGCATAATAAAAAAGAATTAAATCATCATTTTGTTGAAGAAAAAAAGGCGGGAATGTCAATCGATAAAACATGAGATCTGATAAGGATTCCACACAAAAAACAAAGAAAAAAAAATAGGTTTGATGATGCCTTTGCGATTATTGGTACCAGTTAAAAGCACAGAGAGAGGGTGGTGGCCACAGGGACAAGTTTATAGGAAATTATTCGCCGATATCTTGTCCATAATCTTGTCAGAACCGAACATACGAAGACACAACAGCACGGAATGGGACGAGGCTTATAGAAAACGGGAAACTATTCTGTCACATTTAAGGGGTAGCTCTTAGAAAAGGAATTTAAGTTAGTCACATTTATAGGTTTACGTTTTAATATGAAGTATAGGCTATGGACAGCGAACTTGCCGTATGCTTCGCGGCGCGGCCAGGTAAGGAACTTTAGTTTACACTCATTATCTTAATAGAGAAACATCTTTACAATAAACTCGAACTCTATGTACAGACGATTTTAGTGCTAAACAAACATGTACATCGATTAATCAGCAGCACTGAGATAAAACATTTTGTATATACAATTTGGCAATACATATTACAGTAAATCACACTCTTTTTTTCAACAACAGGAAATACATTAGACAATGCAGTACTACGTCTCTCGCGGGGTTTGTGGGCGTGGCTTCTTTCCGTCGCGCTCCACACCGCAAGCCATGACGCCCGAGAAGCTACCGAGACTCCCTCTGGCGCTGGCTTGTCTTCGGACTGGTTGACGCGGAGTCCGGACCGTCTGACCCTGGATGAAGACCCCGAGATGACCCTTTGCGTCTCGCTTCGTCAACCCACGTGGCTTGGATTTTTCGAGTTTTTTTTAACGACGTCTCGGAGGCCATCTCGACCTTCTGCTTCATCTTGGTCGAGGCAGAAACACGGTGCACTGCCGTAGGATTTCTTGGTCTGGACCGAACGCAAGGAGGTCGTGTCCGCTTCTCCTGGCGGTAGGTCTGCGAAGGAGGCTAATGCGCTTCATTCCAACCCTAAAACAGACCTGCATTACCAACCTTTGGCTTTAAAGAGCGGGAGTGGCGTCTCTTCCACATTTTACGTCATTGATGTAAACATCCGCCTAGAAGTGTGACGTCACTCCGCCACTCGAGAAGGAGACTAGTTCAGGATTTCATTTCAGGCCGACCGCTGTTGCCCACTCGAGTTCCCAGGGCGGGGGAGGGGGGCCTAGGGGGTGGAGGTGACAGTGGAAGAGTCCAGCCAGTCTGAAAGGAAGAAGAAAAAGAATTAGCTGTGTTAGAGTACGGCGAAACTTCAGTTAAGGGTCTTGTGTCTGTGTGCACAGAAAAATAACTATCGTTTAAGTATTACAATTCATCTTTAAACATCCTATTAGTGTTAGCAAATATTTAACCTCATGAGTATATTGGTTAACCTAATTGGTTTTAATAAGTGTGTACCAGGGCTGTGGCGAACATCTTTATTATGTAACATTTCGAAGATAACAAATCTCCATCATCAGTCTAGAAATAATGAACAAAGAACAACAATTAGAACACAAAAACACGTCAAAAATAGTTCATAGAATAACAAAGTGAATGGGTAGAGATGAACTAAAGAGAAAATTACTTAAACATGTTTCTGTCCTTTTCTTTTTAGTTTAGCCCTGGTTCCCCTTTTCATACATACTAAGACTACGGTTCCCGAGTGAAAAATTAACTAAAATTTATATATATATATATATATATATATATATATATATATATATATATATATATATATGTGTGTGTGTGTGTGTGTGTGTGTGTGTGTGTGTGTGTGTGTGTGTGTGTGTGTGTGTGTGTACAAACACACACACACACAACATATATCAATATATATAGATATGCGTTATATATACATCCCCCCCATATATATATATATATATATTATATATATATATATATATATGTACATACATACATATATATTTATATATATTATACACACACACACACACACACACACACACACACACACACACACACACACACACACACACACACACACACACACACA
>NW_020872704.1:27500-40000 GCF_003789085.1 Penaeus vannamei
TACCCCTTACCTCTTCCCTCCCTTCACCCCAACCCTCTCCCACCACCCCTTCACCCCTCCCCCTCCTCCACCCTCACCCAATACCCTCTCTCCCCTCCCCACCCATCTCTCACCTCCCTCCCCACCCCCATCTCTCACCCCTCCCACCACCCCTTCAACCCCCTCACCCCCACCCAATACCCTCTCTCCTCCCTCCCCACCCCATCTCTCACTCCTCCCCTCCCTCCCCCACCAATACCCTCTCTCCTCCCTCCCCATCCCCATCTCTCACCCTCCCACCACCCCTTCAACCCTCCCCTCCCTCCACCCCTACCCAATACCCTCTCCCCCACCTCCATCACCGCTCCCCTCCCTCCACCCCATCACCCCTCCACCACCACCCCATCCCCTTCACCCCCCTCCCCACCCCCTCTCCCCTCTCCCCTGATCCAAGTTGCGGTAAAAAGACCTTCTGCGGACTCACACACACACACATATATATATATACATAGCGTGCGAGGCTTTTCCGGCACGTCCAGGGTGTTCTAAGCAAGGAGCAGCGCCACCCTCACACAGCGGCCACTAATTACAACTCTGGTCCTATCGGTTTGATCTGTGCGTGCGCGCGTGTGCGTGCGTAGGTAGAGGAAGTGAGTGTGTGTGTGTGTTTTTAATGCGTATGTGTTTGTGTGTGCGTGTTGTGTGTGTGTTTGTGTGTGTTTTGTGTGTGTACTGTGTGTGTGTGTGTGTGTGTGTGTGTGTGTGTGTGTGTGTGTGTGTGTGTGTGTGTGTGTGTGTGTGTGTGTGTATGTGTGTGTACGTGTTGTGTGTTTGTGTTTGTGTGTGTGTGTATGTGTGTGTGTGTGTGTGTGTGTATGTGTTGTGTGTTTTTGTGTGTGTGTATGAGCGGTTTATTTCTTAGGAGGGATACAGGTACTTAATTGGTCGTTACTTTCTATATTCGTTTCAGCTTTTTTGTACTCGTGCCACTATATAATTTCTTTTCTTCGTATCCGTCTCTGTGTATTTTTTCGGTGTATAAGAACACGCAGATGTAAGTGTATGGAGTTTTGTGTGTTAATACGTATGTTTTTATAAGTACGACCACGTAAAGTATATCTAAGTGTGTAAGTCCTTACACTTGGAATACCATTAGCTCAGCTTCCAATGCATTTCCGCCAATACATGTACGCGTCTTCATATGTATGTGAGCAGATGTACACATGCACGTGTCGAGGCTGCCCTGGCCGGCGTGTGCACCCTGACATGAGGATTCTGTATACGTGATCATTTATTCAAAGCCCAATAATTCATCACCATTACACAAGTGCATCACTTTGTACGCCCAATTGTGGAACATTTAACCATTTCCCACAGTCGAGGCTCACAAATACAGCTGCCAATGCATTAACGTTCAGTAATATTCATACATTTGTTTGCAAAATTTCCCCAGCGTGGTATAACAGATGGCGCTGGCACCCGTCGGAGGGTTAGTGCCGGGGTGCCTCCAGCCTTCGGGGATGCGGCAGGGGCACCATCATCACCATTCTGGCATCACCATTTCTTCGGCGCTTTCATCACCCCCTTCTGTTATACGTGGATTGCCGTCTCGTCACTGTCGCCGTATCGCCCATTCGGCACTATGACTGCAACCATCAACCACAGTGCCATCGTTTCCGCGTTCGACTCCCACAACCCTTGTAGAAAAGGTATGAATGAGACTGGATATCTTCACAATACAAGAGATGTATTTGACCGGTTTCGATTGCGTCTTCATCAGAAACCGGTCAAATACATCTCTTGTATTGTGAAGATATCCATTCTCATTCATGCCTTTTCTACGTTTGTCAACATGGAGACGTCCCCCGACCCTCTCCATCGCCGCAGCCTGTGAGAGATTCCCCACGCCCGCCCCTGCCGCACTTTCGCTCCGACGCCGCCTGCGTTCCCTCGCCGTTTCTCAAAGGAAACTCATTATTGCTCAAAGCAGGGATGGAAACGCACGAGGCTCTTACTCTAACAAATAGAGCCCCATAAACTGCGTTATTTCTCGTTGGGACACCATTCCGAGGGAGCAATTCATGTAACTGCCGCCGGAGCTGTGTATTGTATGTGTTAAGCAGATTGGCTGTCACCGCCGACTTTATGGTTATATTAGCAAGGGACGAGAATTCCGTACGGTTCTCTCGTGCTCTCTTTTCTCTGCCGTACGGACGTAGAACCGGGGTTACCTGCCGTGCTCTTTCTCCCGTGCCGTAGCGTCCATGCGGTGATCGAAGGGCCTTGTTCTTGTGTAGAGTTCATTGTTCACCTTGTTCATGTGACACTTCTGATCTATCGTGTCATATTACTGCTTGTAATGTTACTTTCTTTGTTGGGAAATCTAGCGTGTCTTTCGGATCATTTTTGTAACTATGGAATGCATGACGATGTCGTGATTAAGGCACCATTTTGTCCTTTCCTTATTCCGATTTTTTTTCGTCCTTATCTTCCCATCATGTATGAAAAATGTATGCAAATTCCCGGCCATTCCTGATAAAATCGTCTGGAAATGTATAACCTGAATGTCATACGTTTTGGAAATCATAAAAACTTTGATTTCTAATTCTGAATAGTCCATTCTTTTGCCTACATCTTAAAAAGTACGTAATCACAACACGTGCTAAAAAAAAAAAAAAAAAATGTAGACTGTGCATGATGGAGAGAAAATGGTTGCTGGTTAAACAGGTGCCCAGACACGTCCAATTGCGAGACAGTATTATTGGCAATCCTGGGGAAGCAGGTATGGTTGGCACGCCTGATGAAACGCTATTAATGATTGGCACGAATGGTGAGTAATCTCCCGCTGGCAAACCTGGCGAAGGACGCGCGAATCGACCGCGGAAACGCACGAAAACACTCACGAACATAGATCAAAGAAGAAGCGCAGAGAATCGAAGCCAAGGAGGTAATTAAAAAGCCAGGGAGTTCCGGCAGGCGAGAGAATGGCGCGGCGGCGACCATATCGGCAGCGGCGGCGGCGGCGGCGGCGGCGGCGACGGGCAGCCAAGGAACCTCAGCGGGAAGCCCCCCCCCCCTCCCAATTACCCGCCGCGGATGTTATCGCCCCGACGCCGTCACGCTGGAAATGGTTGTGCTGTAATTAAGCCTGGCATGGCTCCCTTGGCACCTATCTTCCTCCGCCGTGACCGGTGCCACGGACACGCGCCTCGGTACTGATTTGGCGGCGCCGGGAGGTCCGTGTCCGTGAATCGTAAAGCGACCCGAATCCCCGCCTTGATATCGCTCGCTTATTTAAAATTCTAAAGCCATGATTGCATGTGTTACAGCTGTGGCGGAGATCTTGTCTTGGGGATATTTCACCCGGAGCGGCACATTACGCGGAATTATTTTGTTTCTGTTTTCTTAATCATATCATTCTCTTTCCTCTCTTCTTTCTTTTCTCTCCCCTCTTCCATTCGTTCTTCTCCTTTCATCTGTCCCTGTCTGTTTCTCTGTCACTGTCTCTGTCATTGTCTCAATCTTGACCCTTTCTCCCTCTCCCTCTCTTTTTCTCTCTCTTTATCAGCTGTTGTCTTTATCACTTGCTCTATTTCCGTCTTCATTAGCTGTCCTCGTATTCATATATCTTACTCTTTACCCTCCTTCCTCTCTTTCTATACCAGACCGAACATCACCCACATCGACCCAGATTAAAGAAAAGAAAAGAAAAGAAAAGAAAAGAAAAGAAAAGAAAAGAAAAAGAAAAGAAAAGAAAAGAAAAGAAAAGAAAAGAAAAGAAAAGAAAAGAAAAGAAAAGAAAAGAAAAGAAAAAGAAAAGAAAAGAAAGAAAGAAAAGAAAGAAAAGAAAAAAGAAAAGAAAAGAAAAGAAAAGAAAAGAAAAGAAAAGGAAAAGAAAAAAAGGATAATATTGTCTTTCATTATGCCACGAGAAATGTAACCAGACATCCTTCTTTATAGTGAAACAGTGATAACACTTAGTAATAACAGTGATATAAAACATGTACAACCTAAATACTGCCATTTTTTTCCCTTACATTATGTCTCCGCCCACACATATGCTCACACGCGCTCTATTACCGTAAATGTAATAATTCCGCATCAAATATAAAATTCAAGATAATGACTATTTTTTCGGACAGTCATCAAAGAAAAAAAAAATCATGTACCATCTCTTTTTTTTTTTTTGTTATCTCATCTGTTTATTTATTTATCATTATTATTTTTTTGCGTTTAGGATGCGTGCTCTGACCCATGTTGTCTGTCTAATCAGGGCAACATAGTGGTTATGCGGTAGATTATTGTATGGGGGAAAGGCTGTGGTATGCGTGGTAAGGACACGCATGAATATGGTTTATAAAGCATGCGTATCAGAGTGGTGTGTGGTAGAGTTATATCTATATCTATATATATATGTTTTTGTATGGTGTTTATTGTATTACTTATCTATTTGTCATTACCGTCTGATGAGGAGTGTAGTTAGATCGAAACGTGAGGATTTTTTTTTCTCATAATACTGCCACTGCGCTTTTAGAAATTTCGTACGTCTTTTAAAACCATTATTTTACTTGCCAGTGACTTAAAAAAAGGCAAGAAAGTTAATTCGTACGCGTGAAGTGGAGACCATTTGAAAGGTGGAACGTGCTGTAATTAGGAACAAATTGCAAGACGTAAATGAACTTGATAATAAAATGTAACGCGAAATAATCCTTATTAGCTCCATCAATTTTCGCGAGCGATGAAATCTACCATTAAATTCCCCCTCCCTCCCCCCCCCCTTCCCCCTTTCACACCCAAGGAAAAAAAGAGAGAGAATTAAAGATCGACGGATAACCAGCATTCAAGCCATTAAAACTTCCCTTATCAACAGCCAATTTTTAAGTGTAATTTTCCTCCCAATTTCACATGACCTTTAATCACCCCAGAAAACAGACAACACAAGTGCGTGACGTTCTTAACACAGACACTAAAGAACATATGAATGGCTTATCATCAGCTGATAACAGGCAGAGGGCCCAATGGGGGATTGTTAGCGGCCGAAACTCTTGGGTAATTACCGCCCTAACTGGCAACGAGGAGAAAGGGGTCAGCGCTAAATACAGTCACTTGGTTCAATTGGCTGAGCTGTGTATAAGGGTGACAGCAAGTTCTTTATGAAAGTATTAACGTTGCTGTATATATTTTCGTCGTTATTGCTATTCATATGATCATCTTTATTATTATTATTATTATTATTATTATTATTATTTTATTATTATTATTATTATTATTATTATTATTATTATTATTAATATTATTATTATTATCATTATTGATATTATTATCAGTAGTAGTAGTAGTATTGTTATTATTATTGCTATCATTATTGATATCATTACCATTATAACTATGATTATTATTATGATCATTATTATCATCAGTATCAATATTATTATCATTATCATATATTGTTACTATTAATATCATTAATATCCTAATGATTATCAATAATGATATCACTAATGTTGTTGTTATTATTATTATTATTATTATCATTATTATTATCATTATTATTGTTGTTATTATTATTATTGTTTTATTATTATTATCATTATTAATATTATTATTACTATTATTGTAATCATTATCATCATCATCATCATCATAAATATCGTCATCATCATAATCAGCATTATTGTTTTGTTATAATATTACTAAAGACAATGACAAATAACAAAAGAACAGGAGCAGTAACTGTGATAATAACGGTATTGATAATAATTATTATAATAATAAGCGTGATACTAACATTTACAATCATATTCATTATAATGATAGTGATTATAATGATAATGATAATAAGACTAAGAAGAAAAAATGGTAATAATAATGATAATCATAATGATAATAATAACAATGATAATGATAATATTAACGAAAATGATGAAAGTTATATTGATAATTGTAATAATAATGATAATAACTAATGATAATGATAATAATGATAACTATAACGATAATGATAATGATAATAAATAGAAAAATGATAAATCATTTATTAATAATACATAAAAATAACAATAATTATTATCATTATCAACATTACAATAATAATAATGACAATGATATCAATAACAAAAAGGATTACAAAATAATTATAGATATAGCTAACATTGATAACAATGATAATAATGATAATGATAGTAGAAGACCGGATAATGATAATGATAGTAATGGAAATGGTAATGATAATTATTATTTCAGCCTTTATTATCATCATTATTAAAACTATCATTATTATTATCATTTTTAATGTTGCTGTTGTTATTATCATTATCATCATCATTCTTATCATCATTCATTTAATCCTTATTATTACTATCATCATTATTTTAATTATCATTATTATCATTATCATTATTATTATTATCACCATTGTTATTATTATCATTCTTATCATCATCACTATTATTATCATTATTATTATTATTATCATTATCATTATTATCATTATTGCATTATCATTATCAATAACATAACGATGAAAAATATAATAACGATTATTATCATAACCATTCTTATTATCATTCTTATTATTCTTATTATTGTCATCATCATCATTACTATCGTTTTTTATCATTTTATTTTCATTATAATTATTTTTTTATTATTATCATTACTATTATTATTATTATCCTTGTTATCATTATCATTTTTATCATTGCTATTCTCATTGTGATTATCATGATCATCACCATAACTGTCCTCAGTATTATCATTATTATTGTTATTATTATTATTATTATTATCATTATCATTATTATTATTATCATCATCATCATCATCATTATTATCATTATATCATCATCATCATTGTCTTTGCAATTACTATTGATACTACTACTACTATAAATACTATTGCTACCACTACTACCACTGTCATTATAACGTTTGTTATTATTACTATCATCATGTACTTCATTATCATAATTGGTATTTTCTCGCTTTTATTGTTAATATCATCATTGTTATTACTATTATCATTATCATTAATATTGTTTCTGCTATTAGTAATACTAAGAATATCAATTATGATAATGATGTTTCTGACAATAATCATAATGATGATAATAATAATAACAATAATGAGAATAATGATAATGATAATAATGATGATGATAATGATAACTGATAGTATTATCAGTATCATCATCCCTATTACCATTATCATCATTATCATTTTTACCATCATCATTATCATCATTATTATCATTATTATCTTTATGATTATCATCCTCCTTATTGTCGTTGTTGCTGCTGTTGCTTATGATCATATTCATCATAATCATCATCATTATAATAATAATTTTCGTCATCATCATCATCATTATCATTATCCTTATTCAACAGCAAGTACAAGAATAGTAAAAAATAAATAAAACAAATATAACAGTGACAATGGTAATAAGAACAAGAAGAACAACGAGAACAATAATAATAATAATAATAATAATAATGATAATAATAACAATAATAATGATGGTAAAAATAATGATGATAAGACGATTAAGATAATTATGATAAAAGGATAATGATAAAATAAAGATACTACAACTAAGATAATAACAGTGATAATAATGACATTAGTAATGATAATGATAATGAAATTGATAATTATTATTTCTATTATCATTATGATTATAATAATATTGATTATTGTGATAATGATAAGAATAACAATAGTAATGAAAATAATGATGATAATAACAATTGTCATGATGATGATACTGATGATATTTATAATGATAATAATATAAAGGATAATAATAATTATAACAATAAGATAAAGCCAATAAAAATGATAATAATGATAATAATAACAACGATGATAACAATAATAACGATGATTATAATGATAATAGGGATAATAATAATATGATAATGATAATAATAATAATGATAATAATAATAACATTAATAATGATATTGATAATGATAATGATGATGATAATAATAATAATAAAAATAAGGATAATAATAATAATGATAATAAGGATAATAATAATCAAATAAAAGAATAATGAAAATGATAATAATAATAGCAATAATGATGATAATAATCAAATTAAAGAATAATGAAAATGATAATAATTATAGTAATAATAACAATAATAATCATGATGATAATGGAAATAGTAATGATAATGATAATAATAATAATAATAATAATAATAATAATAATAATAATAATAATAATAATAATAATAATAATAACAGTAATAGTAATAACAATAATAACTACTATACTAACTACCAATAACGATAATATCACTAATAATGATATGATGATGATGATGATAATAATAATAACAATGATAATAATAATAACAATAATAATAATAATAATGATAATAATGATAATGATAATAATAATATAATAATAATAATAATAAATAATAATAATAATAATAATAATAATAATAATAATATAATATAAATAATGATAATAATGATAATAAATAATAATATGACAATAATGATAATAATCATAATAATGATAATGAGAATCATTATGATATAATGATAGTGATAATGATGATAACGATAATAATAATAATAATAATAATAATAATAATAATAATAATAATAATATAATAATAATAATAATAATAATAATAATAATAATTAATAATAATATATATAATAATAATAATAATAATAATAATAATAATAATAATAATAATAATAATAATAATAATAATAATAATAATAATAATAATAATAATAATAATAATATAATAATAATAATAATAATAATAATAATAATAATGATAATAATAATGATAATAATAATAATAATAGAATAACCATGATGATATCAGTAATAATAATAACAACACTCCTAGTAAGATAATAGTAATATAATCATTATCATAAAAAATGATAATGATAATCATAATGATACGACAACACCTACTATGATTACTTCCACTACTGCTACTACTCAAAATGATAAAGATAATTATGATATTGATAATGATAACAATAGTAAAAATAATAAAATTATCCATAAGAACGATAACAATAATAACTAAAAGGATGATAATAACAATAATAATAATAATGATAATAATAATGATGATAATAAGATAAAAATAATGATAACTGAAATAATGATAATAATGATAACGATAGTAATAATAACAACAAGAATGGTGATATTATTATCATCACTGTTATTATCATCATTATCAATATCATTATTATTATGAATGTTATTACTATTATAATTTTCTATATTATCATAACCATTGCGATCATTGATTATTATCATTATTACAATCATTCTTCTTCTTCTTATTATTATTATCATCATTATTATAATCGTTATTGCCATTATTATTATCATTATCATCATAATTATCATCTTTTTGTTATCACTATTGCTATCATCATTATTTTCATTATTATAATTTCTATCATTTTGATTCAATATTAATAATGAAAATACTAATGCTGCTACTACTGTTAATAGTAATGATAATGATAGTATTAACCATTGTCATTACATAATGATAATAATAATCATGATTGTAACTAGCAGAATAAGAAAAACAAGAGTGATAATAGTGATAATAATGACAATAAAGATAATAATAACGATAATGACAAAACAATAAAAAAGATGCTACTGCTCCTACCACTATTACTAATGATATGATAATAATTACAATGCTGATAATGATTATAGCAATAATAATAATAATAAAGCAACAACAACAACAATAATGATAATAATAATGATGGTAATGATAATAATGATGATAATAAGAATAGTAATAATTATAATAATTATAGTATTAATGATAACGGTGATAATGATAATAATAATAATAGTAAGTATAGCAATAATTGTAATATCATGTGTACTACAAATAATTATTACTGATATAATAGCAATGATCATAAAGATGATAATGATAATGATAATAATAGCAGTCATTGCTCATTTTCTATATTACTCGCTTAAACATGTTTTATCCGTGTCTGTGAGTATGTACTATGCTTTCTTCCCTAACTCTCTTCTCCCCCTCCCCTACACCCTCTCTTCCCCCCTTTCCCTCCACGCCCACGCTCATTTCTTGCAGAGCGACGGCAACCCGCATTGCAAACTCCCCCTCCCCCTCCTCCGGTCCCTCCCTGCACCCCCTTCCCACACGAGAGCCCCCCCCCCCCCCCGCCTAAGGGAGACAGCGAAACGGAGAAGCGCAACTCACCTTTAGTCAGATGGTGTGCGGGTTGCAGCGCCGAATGGAGGCTGTGGTGGAGGCTGTGGTGGAGACTGTGGTGGAGGTGGGAGGTGTAGGTGTACTTGAGTCTCGCCATTTCCTGCTCCACTCTCCGCCTCGCCTCGACCTCCCGCAGAAGGAAGAGCCGGAGGCGGGGGTCATCTTCGGCAGCGGCGGCGCGGCAGCGGCGGCGGCGGTGGGCGAGTCGCTTGCGGGAGGAGGGAGCTGCGGAGGGCGAGGGTGGGGCGGGAGGAGAGGAGGGAAGGGGGGAGGGGGGGGGGGGGGGAAGAAGAAGAGCATTGGAATACAATCGTTATTTCTCAGTGTTTATGATTTATTAATATCATCCTTCCACAGCTAAAAAAGAAACACATCATTTTTAACGATTGCTATCTACCCTTGTTAGCCTCGTCCCTCCGCTCACACCGCTACTTAATATCTCCTCCAGCTAAACATCACGCTAATTACACCCTTGAAGAAACAATAGCCCCTCCGTCGGACCATTGGCAGCCTCTCATCTCCACCTAGCTGCGCCTCTCTCCTCGCAGCATCTTAGGGCTAATTATTACAGATCCCAGCGTCTTGGGTAAACACTCAGACACTCAAGATTCCTTTCTCGTCCTTCGAACTCTGACTAGCCTCCTTCTCTCGGTTGTCGATAGATAGATGGGTCGATAAGATAGATAGATCCATAAATAGCAGGGGAACTGGTAGATCGACTGGTGAATAGGTCGATAGATAATATGTTAACGGATAGGTCGATAGAGATGAATGGATCGATGGATAATAGGCGATTGATAGATAATATAGATAGATTGATAGATGATAGATAGATTGATAGATAATATGATAGATAGATTGATAGATAATATGATAGATAGATTGATAGATAATATGATAGATAGATTGATAGATAATATGATAGATTGATAGATAATATGATAGATAGATTGATAGATAATATGATTGATAGATAATATGATAGATAGATAGATAATATGATAGATTGATAGATAATATGATGATAGATTGATAGATAATATGATAGAGATAGATAATGATAAATAGAATAATATGATAGATAGATTGATAGATAATATGATAGATAGATAATATGACAGATAGATTGATAGATGATATGATAGATTGATAGATAATAGGCTAATAGATAAATCTTTAGATAAATAGAAGAAACATACAGACATGAGAGGTAAATAGACAGACACAGATTTGCACAGAAAGCAAAACTGGTGAATAGAAACACAGAAAGAGAAGAAGAGAGCCATGGCAATAACATCTCAAGAAGAAAGGCAAACAAAGGAAAATACGGAAGTTTTGGTCCAGGAAAGTTATGTATTTACTCAAGCAATTATCTTTCATCGAAGATAAGACTGTCGAGCTTTTCTGATCGGAAATGTTACTGGATATCTTCTCGAAGTCAAATTGTACAGAACAGTAAAGATGTCGTCTGCAGTGATGGTATGAATTCTTTCCAAAAAAAAGTGATACATTGTTACTATATTTTTGTGCCCCCATGATTAGTGTTATTTATGATTGGTATTACTATTGTTATTATCATTAGTATTATATTTCATGTATTGCATTATTAAGCAGTTGAAAACTTCTGTCTACCTATATACCAGTTTGGTATGTCTCGTATTCTTGTAAATACTGAAAGTCATACTTGAAGATCTTCATAGATGTATATTGTATATTATTGTATAGATATCTTTGCTCGAATACCGAGTAGTCCCTTCTAAATTGCATATGTTATTGGCCTCAGGTCAAGGGTTGCTGCTTCGTGACCTGAGTCAGAAACGCTCTTCAGAACCAAGGAACTAACTTAACCTTCGAATGACGTCACACTGGCAGCAGATCTAGTCAAGTTCTCGCCCTTCTGTGACGTCATCAAAGGCTGGACTAGCTTCCCACGCTCTCTTTCAAGGATTCTGCCTGCTTCTTAAACTCTCTTTAAGTAAACTGGTAAATAGGCATACACACGGAGTTTCTCTGACCACCCACATCATTATAACTTCAAAAATGCTGATGATTTTTTTATATGGCGATTTTTAGCATCAAGATTTTCACTAAGACTCTAGCCTCCACAAAAGAGGGTGAATAGGTCTTTAATTATTTGGCATATAAAAATAATGCTACAAATGCCAACCAACTGCCACTCATATCAGTTGCGCTTATTTCATTCATGTGATCATAACACATTTTAAAATTCTAAACTACATTGCCCCGACTTCA
>NW_020872704.1:45000-52500 GCF_003789085.1 Penaeus vannamei
GAGGTGGAGATGGAGGAGGAAGTGGAGGTGGAGGTGAAGAAGCAGAGACGGTGAGGAGATGGAAATGGAGGTGGCGATGGATGAGAGAGTACAAAAGGAGGTAAAATAGAGGTGGATGCAGGTGGAAGCGGACACGGTGGAGGAGGTGGAAAATGAAACGGAGAGGGAAGTGGAGGTAAAAATGGAAGTGGAGGTAGAGGTGGCAATGATTACCATTAAGTGGAGGCAGAAGTAGAGATGGGGGTGGAATAGATATGTAAGTCGAAGTGGAAGCGGTGGAAGAGAGAAGTGGAGTTTCATGAGATAGAGACCGAACTGGATAAAGAGAAGATGGAGATAAAAATAGAAAAAGAAGTGTTGATTATCATTCATTTTTGGAGTTAGTAGTGGAGGAGAAAGTGGAAGAGGAAGACGAAATGGAATCAGATGTGACACGAAGCGAAGAGAGAAAAAGCGAAAAAAAGGGAAAAAGACCATACTTTTGATACGGCGGAAGTATTCGTCATAATTTTACACATTATGAAAAAAGAAAAAAGAAAAAAAAAAATCCTATGCGTTTATAGCGAGGGAGATCATACTGATAATTACAACAATTGCAAGTAAATAGACACGAAGGAATAATTTTGAATAAACGGAAGTGATGATTACGAAAATCATAATAACGCTGATTTTACAATAACAATTGAAACATAATGATGTTATTACAATCACTGGAACTACTAATGAATATAACGACAATGATAACAGATGATAACAAATAATGATGACAATAATATTCATATCTACAAGGAGAGTCACAAAAATAATATAATAATGAAGACAATGCTAACACCATAAAACATATAACTTGATAACAATTACGAGAACTATCGTCAAAATGAGTTTAGATAGAAACAAATACAATAATGATCATCTTTATTATTCGTATTAAAGTATTTATAATCAATGATCCATAATCATATTCTTGTCGTATTCTTACAAATGCCATCAATATTATAATAAATATGACACTTAATTTCACTTCCATTGATATATCATCTATTGCTGATATCATCTTTGTATCATTAACTTCTTTTCTCACAATTATCCTCACTTCTTCATCATTATTATTGTTATTCCCACAATCATTATTAGTATTTTATTGCCTATAACATCATTACGATTATCTTCATAATGTTATCTATTTTATTGATTATCATTATAATACCAATGATTATCATTATTTTTATTTACATTATTATTACTATTATCTTCATAATGTTATCTATTTTATTGATTATCATCATCATGATCATCATTTTTACTGCTACTTTGGTTATTACTATTGCCATTGCTATCCTTACCACAACTATTATTATTATCATTATCAGTGTTGGTGCTGTTATTATGATTATGTTTATCATTACTATTATTTCTATTGTTACTATCATTATCATTATTTTTCTTGTTGTTGTTGCTATTACTATGATTATTGTTATTGTCATCGCCATCATCACTATCATTACTATTACTATTACTGTCATTATCATTATTGTAACTAATGCCATTGTTATTGTTATTATCATTATCATTACTATCATTGTCATTATCGTTTTCATCATCACCTTTATCATGATTATTATTACTATTATCATCATTGTAATAATTATCATTATTATCATCGTCACCACTACCATTATTATTGTTGTTATTACTACTCTTATTGTTATCATTATCATCTATTATCATTACCATCATTGTAAGTAATGGTATCAATATTATCCTTCATTATTTTGATTGTCCCTTACCAATATCATAACTCTCATTATTGTATTTTATTGATATTATTATCAATACTATCATCACTATTATCATTATTATTATTACTGTTATCATTTGTTATCATTAACATCATTATCCTTCCTATTAATAATTCCCCTCGTTTATGTTGGAAACATTCCCTTAATATAATAAATAGTGAAGAAAGTATGCGACAAATAACACCTCTTTTTCGAGGAAAGAACGAAAGAGAGAGAGAGAGAGAGAGAGAGAGAGAGAGAGAGAGAGAGAGAGAGAGAGAGAGAGAGAGAGAGAGAGAGAGAGAGAGAGAGAGAGAGAGTGAAAGGAAAAAAAATGTTATTTTAAGACTATACTATAAGTATTGTAGCATTCAAAGAATCTCCCCCCTCCCCCCACCAAAAAAAAAAAAAAAAAATGGAAGACAGTTCACATATAAAGTGAAATAGAATATAAAAGAAAAATGAGTTTGAAAAAATAGAATATAAAAGAAAAATGAGAGTTTGGAAAAAAAAGAAAAGGAAAGAAAAAACCAGGGGAAAACAGTCCTTCCTAACCCTAAAATGTAATGAACCAAAGGCTGCTTCTGTGGAGACCCAGTCCAGCCCTCGGGTGCTTGTCTTAGAGCAGCCCGGCCGCGAGGGCAGATGACAAAGCGAATGTCTGTGTTTAATGAACAGTAAACACGCTTTACATTCACATTTGAACAAAAGGACGATGTGCTAAGCAGCTTAAAGCCATTAATGAATGGCCACTCTCAAATACGCTGCTGCAAGAGTCATAAGAGCAAACACAGGGTCAGGGGGGTTCTTGGCCTTTACTCCCAGATTGTAATTCGAATGTTGGCTCAAAAACCCTTTAGTGTACTTTGATATGCGGAGCCGGAGCCAAGGGGGATGAGGGGAAAGGGGCCGAAAGGGGAGGGTGTGTAAAGGACGGCGGTGGGAGACCTTAGTGCGTAATATTTATGAAAGGGGAGTGAGGGAAGGAAGTGGGAACTGAGATATTGAGCTAAAAAAAACATGCGAACGGGAATTATACCCGCAGCCATTACACTTTCTTGAGCAACTCGGCTTCTTGGCTGCGTCATGCATCGTCATATGAACATCAACTCTTACAAGAAACTGTTTACACAAAGAAATTGAGCTCGGTATATTGACGCTCCCATTATGCTCCAAGTCAACTGGGAACGAATGGGTCTAAATGGGCAATACAGGCGAGGCGAGCTATGACTAAACTAGCAGTTATCCAATCATGGCCGTTTGTGTGAAATTGTTAGCCATTAAATTTTGTTGATTTAAAAAGAGATCATTTGAAATCCAATTGAAAGTTAAATACAAGTGGCTGATTTCGGTTCCACACGCCCTGGTGAATGCTTTTGATGTTGCAGTGGTTAATGGTAATAATGCTATTGAAATAACCGCTCATAACATGTAGGGTACTAATGGAGATTAATTAGGAAGATAAAAGTAGTAAGTAGTGGTAATAATGACGACGATAAAGGTAATGATGATAATGCCACTGATAAGAGAGATAATGATACCAATGATGGTCATGATAATCTTAATGATTTTGGTGCAGGTGAAGATTAGGATAATGATACCGAGGAGATCAAGATAACGACAAAGATAATGATAACGATACCAATAAAGATAACAGTGATAATGATACCGATGGCGATGCTGAAGCCGGTAATGATAACGATACCGAAATCCTGATGAATAATGATACCAACGGAGATAATTATGTCGATAACGTAATGATACCGATGAAGGAAATGCTAATGATACCACTAGAGGTAATGAGATCGATAGCGACGTAGACCATGATACCGCCAAAGACAATAATGATATCAATACCAATCGTTGTTAAAGGGGATTGTGATGCTAACAACAACGACGAAGAAACTCACGTAATAAAAATATCACAATCATTTTCATTTCATCTACAAATGATGCAGATTGTAGATGTTTTATCCCGACTTCAGTTGACCTATTTACAGCCTTGTCACGGACGCCGAGAAAATCCATAAAAAATAGGAATCTGCACTGTACCCTATGACCTTTGACCTGATCGCCTAAAAGGTAGAAAGGATATGGCAAGAGGAAGTGGGAGAAAAGATAATAAAAGGAGGAGGGAGAAGGAGGTGAGGAGGGGATAATAAAAGGAAGAGGGAAGAGGGAGATGGGAGAAAGATATGATGGGGAGGGTTATAAGAGGAAGAGCGAAAGAGAAGAGGAAGAGAGAAGGATACGGGGAGTGGGTACAGGGGCGAGGGAATACGAAAGAGGGAAAGGGAGAAGGAAGAAGGATATAAGAGGGGGAGATAAGGAGATATACCAGGTCATAGTAGAAGAGAGAGGAAGAGGGAAAAATTTAAGAAGTAGGAGTAGTAAAGAGGGAGAAGAGGAGAGGTTTTAAGGAGTAAGAGTAGTACATAGAGAGGGAGAAAAGGGAAGGATTTAAGGAGTAGGAGTGGTAGAGAGAGAGGGAGAAAAGGGAAGGATTTAAGGAGTAGGAGTAGTACACAGAGAGGGAGAAGAGGGAAGAATTTAAGAAGCAGTACATAGAGAGGGAGAAGAGGGAAGGATTTAAGGAGTAGGAGTAGTAGAGAGAGAGGGAGAAGAGGGAAGGATTTGAGGAGTAGAAGTAGTACATAGAGAAGGAGAAAAGAGAAAGGAAATGTTACGGAAAAAAATCTAGTGCGTGGGAGGAAGGATAGGGAAAAATGCGAAGAGAGAAGGGAGAAAAACAGGGTGAAGGAGAACAAGAGAGGAGACAAGCTGTAGGATTTTATGGAAAGGATAGAGAGGAGAGACAAAGGGGAGGAGAGAAAGGAGAGGGAAAGATTTCAGGGTAGAGGAAGAGGGGGGGGGAGAAATGGGGAATAAAAAAACGAGGAGAGACCGGAGAGGGAAGATGAGAAAGGGGAGAAAGGAGAGGGAGAGAGTGACAGGGAGTGGTGGATGGGATAGGGTGGGGTGGGGGGTAAACAAGTGAGAGAAGAGGGAGAAGAAACAAAGGTACTGAAAGAATGAGGAAGAGGAGGAGGGATAGAGGAGCGGAGGGAGGGGAGTGGTGTAGTTTGTAAGCAGAGAAAGCAAAAGGGAAGGGAGGAGGAGGAGAAGGAAGAGGAAGAGGAGGAGATGGAGGAGGAAGAGGAGAAGAGGACGAGGAGAAGGAAGAGAGGAGGGGGGAGGAGGAGGAGGAGAGAAGAGGGAGAAGAAGGAGAATAAGAATAAGAAAAAGAAGAAGAAGGATGAAGAGGAGGAAGAGGAAAGAAGGAGGAGGAATAACAATAATAATAACAATAAGTCGAAAAGGAACTTAGAGAAAGAAAAGAAAGAAGGGAAAGGGACACAGGAGGGTGTAGAGGGGAGGAGGAGAGGGAGGAGGAGAGGGAGGAGACGGAGGAGGTAGACGAGGACGACGAGGGTAAGAAGAAAAGGTAGAAGAGGTATAACAATAACAGTAACAGTAAGAAAGAGAAAACTTTGAAGAGAAAGAGAAAGCAAAGGGCACAGGGCCTGAGCGAAGGAGGGAGAGAGGAGGGGAGGGGAGAGAGGGGAAGGGTGAAGGGAGGGAGAGGAGGAGAGAGAGGAGAGAGGAGAGGAGAGGAGAGGAGGGAGGGGAGGGGGAGAGGACGGGAGGGAAGAGTGGAGGGGAGAGAAGAGGGTGAGAGAGGAGAGGAAGGTGAGGGGAGGGAGAGGAGGAGAGGAGGAGAGAGGAGGGGAGGGGAATGGAGAGAGGGGAGGGGAGGAGGGAGGGAATGGAGAGGGAGGAGAGGGGAGGGTGAGAGGAGGGAGAGGAGGAGAGGGGAGGGAGGGAGGGGAGGGGAGAGGACGGTGAGGGGAGGGAGAGGAGGAGAGGGGAGGGAAGGGGAGAGGGGAGAGGAGGAGAGGGGAGGGAGAGGAGGGGAGGAAGGAGGAGGAGGAGGAGAGGAGGGGAGAGGAGGAGAGGGAGGAGCGGGCGAGGGGCGGGGCGCGGGTCCTCAAGATCGCCCGCGAGTCGGGGTGTGCGGTTCACGGCCGGCTGCTTCGGCAAACTCTTCTATTCCTCGGGAAATTTTACCTTTGAATTTTCGATGACCAAGTTTTAGTTTTACATAGACGAGTGCACATTTAATCTTAAGTTTTTTAACCAGACTGGAATTGCTTGTTTTACTCAAGGGTTTTCGAAAGTTGGAATTGTTAGGGGCAAAGTTTGACTCTTGGAACAGCTCTATTGGATTAAGAAGTTTGGGGAATTCAATGGCATTTGGAATTTCCTGAAAATATTTGTTACACTTGAACAAGACTCTTTTTCACTCAGTTTATTTTCTCTCAGAATTCTATTACACTGAAATGTGCGCGCGCGTGTCCGTGTGTCTGTGCTTGTGTGTATGTGTCTTTTGCATGTAATAGTCAGTCTCAATGTGTGCGTATATACCTGTATATATACGTATATAGGCATATATGTATGAATGTATATATACGTATCTGTGAATCTGTGTAACATTGACGTTGTCTCTCTGCACTGAACTTCAGCCGTGCCCCCTAAATCCTTTTTCCTGCTCCTTCAGCCTCACACTTGCATACTTCTGATCCCTGACTTCCCCCATTCTTGTCACTCCGCCTGGAGCGTGTTTGTTTAACCCGCAATTGAGAGTGATCAGCGTGACTTATCAAACATTCATAGCCTGAGGCCCCAACACGCCCGCTGTCGACTCTCAATATCGATCGAGTGTTTTATGCCAAGCTCGCAGGAGGCGGCTGAGCGGAGGCCGGACTCATCTCGGGCACTGAGGGCGGCGGAACGACGTGGAAAGGCGGTGGTATGTGTGTAAGCGTATTCATAAGAATATGTATTGCATATATATAACGCATACACACCACACACACACACACACACACACACACACACACACATACACACACACGTTATACATATATATATATATATATATATATATATATATATATATATATATATATATATATATATATATATATATATATAGAAAGAGAAAAGAGGTGGCATAACTTAAGCGCTGGATTTGCAATCGTGCGTTACCGCCCGGCCGCCTCTCTCACTCGACTCAGTGAACACTAAAACGCTGACGTCAGCTTATTGGGGTCAAAGTCGGGCATCATCCCGCGCCTTAAAAAGCGTGTTCCTTTACGAACATGTCCCCGACGTCCACTTGGGTATGGGAGGATATATATATATATATATGATATGATTATATACAATTATATTATATATATATATATATATATATATATATATATATATATATATATAATATATATATATATATATATGTGTGTGTGTGTGTGTGTGTGAACTTTAATGGGCACATAGTAAATAAGCTCTCTCGGACATCTGGATAGCTTGATTCATGTAAAAAAAAAATTTTCATTTTAGCATTTTCATGATTTTTTGAGTGAATATGTGCTTATGGATATGAGTGCGTGTTCGTTCGAGTGTCTCTGTGTGGATGTTTATGTTTGGTTGCGTGCTTAAGTGCATGTGTGGGTCCATGTTTAGGTCTGCACGTTCGCAGTGTATCATCTGGAATGAAGATTTTCATATCACCTCTTAAAAAAAGAAGGAAAAAAAATCAAGGAAAAGTGTATATAACATCATCTTCACGTATAGACTTCGACCTGTAACTCTTGGGACTGTAGACTCCAATTTTGGCAAAGAAAAATCTTGGGGTATCTGGTCTGCACACGGCATTCT
>NW_020872704.1:67500-70000 GCF_003789085.1 Penaeus vannamei
TAATTTACAGTGTTAAGTACATAGACGGTAATGGAGGTAAATAACGTAAATAAGAAAAAAGGAAAATGTCCCAGAGTGAGTAAATGGGAGAACAAATTAGGATATTAGAAGATTAATAAGAAAACAAATAAGAACGAAAGAAGGAAAGAAGAAAGAAAGAAAGATAGGAGGACAAGAAAGAACACAATAAAACACACACACACATATACACTCCCATACACACACACATACGCACACACACATACACAAATAAACACACACACATACACATAAAACATAAAACGAAGCAAAATAACTCAAACGAAAAGAAAACAGTAAATGTAAAGTCAAAGTCTAAAAACGAAGAGAAAAAAAAAACGAAAAAATTAAAACTCGAAGCAATAAAATGGAAAAAAACAACAATATAGAAAACGAAACAAAATTCACCAAAAAGAAAAGAAAAAAAGGAAAGAAACAGGAAAAAAGAAAAAACAAGAAACGAAATCCACAACTCAAAAGAACAAAGGAAGAAGTAAAACGAAGATAAAACGAAAAAAGGAAACGAAATCTACAATGACAAAGAAAAGAATACAATATGAAAACCAAAAAAAGAAAAAGAAAAGAGAGAGAGGAAAAAAAGGACACGAAACACACAATTCACACCAAAAGAGAATAAAAAGAAAAGAAAAAGAAATATGAGATAAAGCAAATAAAAGAAAACGAACTCCATAACTCAAATTAAATCACGAAAAAATAAAAAATAAAAATAAGATAAAAAAGAAATGAAAGAAAACGAACTCTACAGAGAGAGAGAGAGAGAGAGGAGAGAGAGAGAGAAGAAGAGAGAGAGAGAGAGAGAGAGAGAGAGAGAGAGAGAGAGAGAGAGAGAGAGAGAGAGAGAGAGAGAGAGAGAGAGAGAGAGGAGAGAAGAGAGAAGAGAGAGAGAGAGAGAGAGAGAAGAGAGAGAGAGAGAGAGAGAGAGAGAGAAGAGAGAGAGAGAGAGAGAGAGAGAGAGAGAGAGAGAAGGAGAGAGAGAGAGAGAGAGAGAAGAGAGAGATGAGAGAGAGAGAGAAAAAGGACAGAGAGAGAAAGAAAGAGAGAGAGATGAACAGAGAGAGACAAAGAAGAGATGAACAAGGAGAGAGACAGAGACAAGAGAGATGAACAAGAGAAGAGAAGAGATGAACAGAGAGAGAGAGAGGAGAAGAGATGAGGAGAGACAGAGAGAGAGAGAGAGATGAACAAGACAAAAAAAAAAAAAAAAAAAAAAAAAAAAAAAAAGCAGACAAAACGACCCCAAAACCTACGCTATTGGCAGCCATCAGCCTCTTCCTCGTCCCGCCGTTGAACATGGCCTTGACGTCCTCCCACGCGTGTTGCACTTCAATCGGCGGTTCTCCCGACAGCCGAATGTGCCGACGCCACGAGTTGAAGTTGGCGGCGTCGGGTTGCACGTATTTGCTGTCGGAGAGGCGGTGGGAGTGGAATACGAACTTGTTGGGGCTGAAGAACATGGCACAGTAGAGGCACTTGATGCATTTGGCGCGAGAGGATTGTTATCTGTGGGGGGAAAAAAAGGGGGGGGGGGTTGGATTGTTTTCTGTTGGTAATTGTTTATGTTTTTAACTTTTTATTGTTTGATATCATTTCTATTTTTATTATATTATTTATCATTGTTATTATTTTTTATTATTTGGTATCATTGTCATTATTTATTCTTTATTATTTGATATGTTATTATTTTTCATTATCATTTGATATCATTGTTATTATTTTTTTGTTATTTGATATCATTGTTATTATTTTTTTTTCTTTTATCATTTGATATTATTATACTATTTTTTTTTTTTATCTGATATCATTTTTATATCTTTTTTATTATTTGATATCAGTGTTATTATGTTTTTTGTTATTTGTTATCATTGTTATTTTTCTATTTGTTATCATTAAGTGCGTGGGTTGGGTTATGTGTGTTTTGTATTATCTTTTGCTTGTGTGTTTGTGTGTTTTTTACTTGTTTTTTTTCTATGTGATCTATTCTGTTATTGCGGTTGTTTTATTTGTCTCTGATCTTGCCTTTGTCCGTCAGTGTCTCTTCTTAGTTCAGTCAGTCAGTCAGTCAGTCAGTCAGTCAGTCTGTCCCTCCTCGTCCTACCTCCCCCCCCTCCCTTCCTCCCACCCTCCCCCCTCTCTCCCCCATTTCCCCCTTACTGTACCTGAAGGAACGAAGGAACCCGCCGCCTCACCTCTCTCCTCCCTCCTTCCCTCCCTCCCTTTCCCACCCCCTTCCCTCCCTCTCCACCTTTCCCCACCCTCCCTCCCTCCCCCTCCTCCCCCCTCACCCTCCCTTCCCTTCCCTCCCTCTTCTCCCCACTGTACCTGGAGGACGACAGGACCCTCTTCCTCACCCTTCCTACCCCTCCCCACCCCCACCTTTCCCCCCTCCTCCACTTCCCTCCCCCCTTCCCTCCCCAATACCTGGAGGAACGAAGAGCCCCCCCCCTCCCCCCCCCCACCTCCT
>NW_020872704.1:82500-92500 GCF_003789085.1 Penaeus vannamei
CTTCCATTTGCGAAGGCCACACAGGCTGTCTATATTTATGTATCTCGTTCTCTAGAGCATCTATAAATAGCTTGCTGCTGAATTCCTGTTTCTGTGCGAATCTCGGGGCGGGATTAGTGTTGCCATCACCGTGTCACTTTGCCGCAGGGTATTTGCACGGAGGTTCCCTGGTATTTGTTATTGTTATTATCATCGTTGGTATTGTTATCATTTTGCTATTGTTGTTGTTGCAGTTGTTGCTGTTGTCGTTATTATTATAATTATTGTTATTGTTATTATAGTTATGATCTTCATCCTCATCAATTTTTCATTTTTCATTTGTTTTAAATATTATCATTGATGTTGTTATCGTTATTATTACCGTTGTTATTATTACTATTATCATCATTAATTACATTATTATTTAATTTCATTATTGCTGTTATTATTATCGTTACCAATATTATCGTTATCATTACTATTATTATTGTTATATTATCATTATTATGTTATATTATCATTATTATGTTATATTATCGTTAATGATTGTATTATTATCATCATTGTAATCATTATTACCGTTAGTATGCTTTGTTGTCTTTATTCATGACTTCATTAAGTTAATCATCTGTGACCTTTTGCTTCTTTTTGGTTGTCTATATTTTTCTTCTCATTGTCCCACCCCTCTCTTTCTCTCTTTGTTTCACTGTTTCTGTTCCTCTCTATCTATTTATCTATGTCTCTGTCTCTATCTTTATTGTTGTTATCTTCATTATTCTTACTATTTTTATCATTGTTGTTGTTATTATAATTATTTTTTATCATAATTATCATCATTATTATTGTTGATATAGTTGTTGTTCTTTTTATTATTATCATTATTTTATCATCATAATCATTATAATAGTAATGATGATCATTATTGCTGCTGTTTTTTATATTGCTATCATTAGTTGTAGCACTATTATCATCATCATCATTATTATTATCAACATCATTATTATCATTGCTATAGTCATTATCATCATTATCATTGTTATTATCATTGTCACATTAGTTTTTTATTTTTTTCCCTGACGCAAAACAACCACAATAATAATAATAACAATAATAATAATAATCACAATAATAATGATAATAATCACAGTAGAAAAAGATTATAATAACGATAAGGGAAATGATGATAATGATGATAATAATAATAAGAAAAAGAAGAAGAAAAATCATTATTAAAACAATGATGGTAACAATTAAAAAGTAACAATATGAGGAGGGGAGGGGGGAGGGGGGATTGTCAACAGATGATTTATTCACTAATTCTTATCAGCGTTGTTATCATTTTGAAAATCAGTTACCTTTTGATATTCTTATTGCTATTATCGCCATCGTCATTTTTTGTCATTATGATCATTATCATTATAATCATTATGATCGATACATTATCATTATAATTCTGATTGCAATTATTATTGGTTTTATCGTTAGCATTATTACAATCATTATCATTAGTATTATCGTTATTGTTACAGTTGTTACTGCTACCGTTGTTATTATTATCACTATCTTCTTTGTTAACATCCAAAGTATCAATATCACTATTATCATTAATTTCATTATTATTATTGGTAATGTTACTGTTCTTACTATTACAAATATCATTATTATCATCATCTTTACCTCGATTAATGTTGCTCGTATCATTATCATCATTTTAATATCACTGTTATTTTCATTATCATCATTATCATTATTAATGTTGTTATTGATGATTTATCATGAATATCATTATTAATACTTTTATCATAGCATTAACCATAATATAATTATATAATATATCATTATAATGGTATAGCATTGATTATATTAATGATAATCACTGTTATCATTACTCTTATTGCTATTATCATTGTTATTCTTATTTCTGTTACCATTATCCTTATCATCATCTTATCATCAGTATTATTATCATTGCCAGTGTGATTGTTATTATTACCATAATAATCATTATCAGTATCATTCTTATTATGTTTTGCATATTTTTTACAACTATCATTACTGCTGTTGTTGGTGGTGTTATCATTATTATCCTTATTAGTAGCAATTTTTGTTTAACTTCTAGTATTTAAAACAACAAATCATGCAAGATAATTATTTATCTAGCCATTACTGGTATCCTCACTGGCTACTCGCATTGACGTTATTTAGCTCCGCCCCATTGTCACATCTGTCAATCAGTGCCATAATTTGTGATGTGTATCTGCAACATATTTTTTTCTGACAATAGCTAAAAACGACAATGAAAAAAGGAAGAAAAAAATAGAAAAAAAATACAGTAAACATTTTGATATAGTGACCGATGGACAGGCTTTAGCTCGACCATTGCCAATAATGATTTTCATTGAGAACGTGCTTGATTATTTTATAAGTACCTTGAGTATCATTATTGTCACCATCATCATTATTATTACCAAAGCTTTTATTGTCATTACTAACATATGGCTTACTATTTCCATTCATATGTGCATATATATGTTGCTATTAATGACATAATCATTTTCTGACATATCGTTTGTACCCATAGTTATTGCTATACCCTGTATTTTATCAATGTTTCGGTAATATTGCCGGTGTTGGTGTATCAGCATCCCTTTTATCATTATCTTTTCAGTCACTGGTATTATCATCATTGCATTACCACTACGAATTTTATTAACATTCCCCTCCTTTCATGACTGTTACTATTATCATTATACCGATTATGATAATCACAATATTCACACCACGCAAAAAAAAAAAAAAAAAAATAAATAAAAAATAAAATAAAAATAATAATAATAATAAAAAACACTAAGAAGGGCGTCAAACTCACTAAATGACGAATGCCAGGAGTGAGAGTGCCAGCATCGCCTTCCGAGATATAATAAGTGCCACGGGAGAAGGGATAGGGGGGAGGGGGAGGGGAGATCGATGCCAGGACGGGGAGGGAGAGAAAGGTGAAGGTAGATGGGGAAAGGGAGATAAATGGGGGGGGGGGGGAGAAGCATAGGGGGGAGGAGTTTGGAAGGGTTTGAGGGGGGGGGATAGGGAATGGGAGGGGGTATGGGAGAAGAAAGTGGAGAAAGAGGATGGGGAAAAAAGAGTCGACATGGGAATAAATAGGTAGCGGCTAATGATGGAAAAGAAGAAAAGGAAAGCTGGATTGATAATTAGGTATAGGTATTTGTGGATTAATAATCGGAAAAAAAGAGGGGATACGCTCGAAAGAGAGTAGAATGATTATAGGCAAAAATCATGATAACAGGAATAACGATATTGATAATAATGATACTGATAAGGAAATAAAGATAATAATAATAATAATAAAAGTATTCGTGATAATAACAATAATGATAATGATTATCATTATTATATTCATCTTTTGTATTTCATTATTATTATCATCATCATCATTGCTATCATTATGATTATTATTATCAATATTATGAAATGGAGGTTGATAAGAATGATAACAATTATGATAAGGCTAATAATATAGCAATAATGATAGAAATAATACTGATAATATTAAGAGTAATAACAATGATAATAGTAAGGATAATAATGAATATGGAGACGGTCCTAATACTACTATTAATAATAGTAGTAATGGCAATAATATTAGTGTTATGATTGGTAATGTTATTTTCATTATCATTATGATAATAATGACAGTTATGATAATATTACTACTAATGATAACAGAAATTATTATCATTATCATTATTGTTAGCATTACTATAATCACCATCATCATTTGTATGATGGTGATGATAACAATAATGAAAATGATAACGATATGGATAATAATAGCAACACTAATAATAGTAATGATGACATTAATGTTTATAACTGGGACAACACTAACACACGAGAAAATTAATGATTACAGTACAGTAAGCAGTAAAATTCCAAAAATAAACCAAAATGCACTAAACAGACAACAGCAACCCTCCCAGGACTCCACAGGGGGAGAGAGCATCAGCGGCCGACGGAACCGAGCACAAGAATCAGGGACATGGGCCGGTTCAGGGGCGGTCCTAGGGGCAGGGACAGGGAAAGAACTCACCCAAAGGAACTAGGGGTTAGGGGGAAAAAAGTTGGATCGAGAGGAAGATGGGGATGAAGGGGAAGAAACCGGGGGAAGGGAGAAGAGGAAGGGAAAGAGAGAAGAGAGATGGGAGAAAGGAGACGGGGGGGGGGAAAGAGGAAGAATAAGGGAGATAAAAGAAAGAGGAAGGTGAAGAGGAAGATCTAGAGGAAAGGTAGTGACAAGGGGGGAAAGAGAAGAGAGAGAAGAGAAAGGGGAAGAGGGAGAAGGGAAAGGACCAGAGAGCTACGGACGGGCCGCCATTGAAACTCGATCCACGGCTTGGCCAGAAATAACGCCGCGAGTGTCCGCCAGCCCGGCTCGCCCCTGTCCCACGCTCGCCTCCACGCAGGTACAAGCGCCTCGCCTCTCGCGGGGGCGGTGGGGCGGGGGAGAGAGGACGAGAGGGGGGTGGGGAGAGAGGGCGAGAGGAGGGTGGGGGAGAGAGGGAGAGAGGAGGGTGGGGAGAGAGGGCGAGAGGGGGTGGGGGAGAGAGGACGAGAGGGGGTAGGGGAGAGAGGGCGAGAGGAGGTGGGGAGAGAGGACGAGAGGGGGGGGGGGAGAGAGGGCGAGAGGGGGTGGGGAGAGAGGGCGAGAGGGGGTGGGGGAGAGAGGACGAGGGGGGTGGGGAGAGAGGACGAGAGTGGTGGGGGGGAGAGGGCGAAGGGTGGTGGGGGGAGAGGATGAGAGGGGTGGGAGAGAGGATGAGAGGGGGTGGGGAGAGAGGAGAGAGGGGGTGGGGGAGAGAGGATAAGAGGGGGGTAGGGGAGAGAAACGAGAGGGGGGTGGGGGAGAGAGGACGACAGGGTGGTGGGGAGAGAGGATGAGAGGGGGTGGGGAGAGAGGATGAGAGGGGTGGGGAGAGAGGATAAGAGGGGGTAGGGGAGAGAGCGCGATAGGGGGTGGGGGAGAGAGGACGAGAAGGGGGGGTAGAAAGGGCGTGAGGGGGGGGGAGAGAGGACGAGAGGGGATAGGGGAGAGAGCGCGATAGGGGAGTGGGGGAGAGTGGGCGATGGGGGTAGGGGAGAGATGGCGATAGAGGGGTGGGGGAGGAGGATGAGAGAGGGGTGGGGGAGAGAGAGACGAGAGGGGGTGGGGAGAGAGGACGAGAGGGGGTGGGGGAGAGAGGACGAGAGGGGGTGGGGAGAGAGGACGAGGGGGGTAGGGAGAGAGGGCGATAGGGGGGTGGGGGAGAGAGGACGAGGGGGGTAGGGGAGAGAGGGCGATAGGGGGTGGGGGAGAGAGGACGAGAGGAGGGTAGGGAGAGAGGGCGATAGGGGTGTGGGGAGAGAGGACGAGAGGAGGGTAGGGGAGAGAGGGCGATAGGGGGGTGGGGAGAGAGGACGAGAGGGGGTAGGGAGAGAGGGCGATAGGGGGGTGGGGGGGAAGGAGACGAGAGGGGGTAGGGGAGAGAGGGCGATAGGGGGGTAGGATGGCGGGAGGGGAGAGAGGACGAGAGGGGGATGGTAGAGAGAGGACGAGAGGGGTAGGGGAGAGAGAGATGAGAGGGGTGGGGGAAAGAGGATGAGAGGGGGTGGGGGAAGAGGACGAGAGGGTGGTGGGGGAGAGAGGATGAGGGGGTGGGGGAGAGAGGACGAGAGGGGGGTAGGGGAGAGAGGGCGAGAGGGGGATGGGAGAGAGAGGACGAGAAGGGGTAGGGAGAGAGGATGAGAGGGTGGGGGAAAGAGGATGAGAGGGGGTGGGGAGAGAGGACGAGAGGGTGGTGGGGATGAGAGGATAGAGGGGTGGGGAGAGAGGATGAGAGGGGGTGGGGAGAGAGGACGAGAGGGGGGTGTGGGAGACAGGACGAGAGGGGGTGGCGGAGAGAGGATGAGAGGGGGTGGGGAAAGAGAGGACGAGAGGAGGTAGGGAGAGAGGACGAGAGGTGGGGAGAGAGGACGAGAGGGGGGTAGGGGAGAGAGGACGAGAGGGGGTGGGGGAAAGAGGAAGAGGGGTGGGGGAGAGAGGATAAGAGGGGGTAGGGAGAGAAAACGAGGGGGTGGGGGAGAGAGGACGAGAGTGGGGGAGAGAAGACGAGAGGGGTAGGGGAGAGAGGGCGATAGGGGGGTAGGGGAGAGAGGACGAGAGGGGGTGGGAGAGAGAGGACGAGAGGGGGTGGGGGAGAGAGGACGAGAGGGGGTGGGGGAGAGGAGACGAGAGGGGGGTAGGGGAGAGAGGACGAGAGGGAGGTAGGGGAGAGAGGACGAGAGGGGGGTAGGGGAGAGAGGACGAGAGGGGGGTGGAGAGAGGACGAGAGGGGGTAGGGGAGAGAGGGCGATAGGGGGGTGGGGGAAGAGGATGAGAGGGGGGTGAGGGATGTTGTTGGCTTATGATGAGGTAATGGTGAGGGAGAGGAATGGGAAAAGGGAATGCGGGACTATTATTGTTATTGAAATGAGTATTATTGTTAATATCATTATCATCAATATTATCATTGACATTATTTTTATTATTCTATTATCATTATCATTGATATTTGTTGTTATTATCAATTTTGCTCTTGTTCAAATTATTATTATGATTACTGTCATCATCAATATCATTATTATCTTCGCTGTTATTAGTATCATCATTATCACTATTGGTATTATCAACATTATCATTATTATCAACAATGTCATCATAATAATTTTTATCATTGTTATCGACATAATCAAAGTAAGTATTATTGTTATCTTTATTATCATTACTATTATTGTCATTATTGTTATTATTATTATTATTATTATTATATCAATGTTCTTATCGTAATGGCTACTATTACTTTCCTAATCACTATAATGATTGTTAATGTCATTATCAATATCATTTTTATAACCAACACATCATTTTTTGTTTCATGATTTTTGATATCATTGACATAATTGTTACTATTATTGTGTTATCATTGATTTCATTATTGTTATTATTATCATCATTATCATAATTGTTATTGTCGTTATTATTATCATGGTTTCCATTATTATCATTACTGTCATTATCATTATTATCATCATTATCACTATTATTTTAATTACTGTTAGTAATAGAAGCTTTATTGTTTATCAGTATTATTAATTTTACTGTTGCTCTTTCTATTATTTTACATGATTTTCACTATTAGTATTAATGCCAGTATTATTCTTAATGTTATAGTTAATATCATATTTTTTCTATAATGTTTATTTATTATTGTTATTATCATTATCATTATTATTATTATGAAATCTTTCTTATCATCTTCATTATCATTATTATCCTTATTATGAATATCACTATTAACTGTATTTTCATTTTAGTTGTTACTATTATTATCATTATCATCATTGTTGTTGCTGTTGTTATTGTCCTTATATAATTAATTGATTTTGTTATTATAGTTATCCTTATCTTGCTATTATTGTTATTATTATCTTGTTATCATTGTTATTATTATCTTGTTATTAATATTATTATTACCATTGTTACTATTATTATTATCATCATCATTATTGTTATTGTTATCATTTTCATTCTTATTATATTACTATTGTAATCATTATCATTATGATTAATGTTATTATTATTATTGCCATTATTATCATTATTGCTTTTGATCTTACTGTTGTCAATATTTTTATTTCTGTAACTATCATTATAATTGATATTATCCGTATTATCATTCCTGTTAACATTACTATTGTCATTATAACCATTATTATTAATGTGATTATTTTTATTGTTATCATCATCATTATTATCATCATCATTATTATCATTATCATTATTATTATTATTATTATTATTATTATCATTACCATTATTATTATCATTATTGTCATTGTTCTTTTTGTTATTATTATTATTATTATTATTATTATTATTATTATTATTATTATTATTATTATTATTATTATTATCATTATTATTATTATTATTATTATTGTTCTTTTATTATTGTTATTATCATTATCATAATTATTACTATGATTATGATTACGATTATCATTATTATTGTTATTATTATCAATTGTTTTGATTATCAATTGTTTTGTTATTATTATTATTTTATCAACACTATTAATGTTATTATTATTATTATCATTGTTATCATTATCATTACTATCAATATTATCTAACAATCATTGCTATTATTGTTAATGGTATTATCATTATTGCTGCTGTTGTTATTGTTATTATTATCATTGTTATCATTATTGTTATTATTGTCGTTACTACTTTTATTATCGTCATCATCACTTATTATTTTGATTATTATCATTATTGTTACTATTTATATCGTTTGGAGTACCTTTTTTTCTTATCATTATTATTACTATTATCGTTTTCTTCATCATTATCATTACTATCATAATTATCATGGTTATTATCATCAGTATTATGATTATTACTCGTATTGATTTACTATCATCATTAGTAATGTCGTTATCATTGTTATCATTATTCATAACATTTTCTTTCAATCATCATACCATAATAATTAATGTTTTTCATCAATTTGTCTTGTTTATTTACTATACTATTATCATTAATAATATTATCATTATCGTTAACATCATCATTACTACTTCAATGCTGCTACTGTTGCTACTGCTCATTGTTGTTGTTGTCGTTATTTGCATTATCATTATCATTATTTCATCAACTTTATCATTATTACTGCTATTTTCAAATTATCATCATTATTATTATTGATTATTACTATAATCTTTTCTTTTGTTATTACGATTATAATTTTTATTGATATTTATGTCATTGTTATAATCATTATTGGTATTATTATTATATTATTATTATATCATGATTATTATTATTATCATCATGTTTATTATCATTGATGATATTTTCATTGTTATTACCAGCAGTCGTTGTAGTGGTAGTATTAAAATAATTATTTCTATTATCATCATATTTTAATATTTTCGTTATTGTCATTATTATTATCATTATCATTATTATCATTAACCTCATCATCATCAATAATATCATTATTATTATTATAATCATATTTGTTGTATAACGTGCTGCATCCATTATCATCTTGAATGCTGTTAATCATTACTGTCATCATCTTTATCACCATCATTATGTTGTTCAAATTTCTGTTATCAATAAACTCATGAGAGGTGAATTTCTTATCTTCACTGGTGTCAATAGTTTTCACTTATATTTTCATCTTTATCATTCCTCTTATTGCTTCATAATCATTATTAACGTTCTTATTGATATATTTACCACCGGTACTTCTATGCTCAACATCATCATAATGATAATCATTAGTATTACTAAAAGATATCCATTATCATTATTGATATTACTTGTAATTATCTTTTTATTGTCATTTCAATACTATTATCAGAAACGTGTCTACTTCTATCATTGCAATTTAAACTATAATGGTCATTACTATGATTTCATTATCCTCACTGCTAATGCAGTTGGTATTGTTCTTGCTTTCACCATGTTTCATATCATTAACATTATCATTATCATCATCATTATCCTAATAATCTCTATTACGAACGCCTTTACATAAATCGTGGCTGCTCTAAATATTACCATGAATATTATTATTATTCCTTATTATCAATATAGTCATAATATCCTTAATGCTACTGCTAATGACACTGATATAATTGTTACATAATTCCTTACCATCACTCTCATGCTACTGGCATCATTTCAATATGGCTGGTTTGAATAAGACCATTATCATCAATGCCATTGGAATTTAAAGTTATTATTCTTATCATGCTCAGCTCATTGCTGCCATCGCTGCATTATCCTCATTATGTTATCGTCATCATCATCGTCATCTCATTGTTATTTTTTGGATTTTGTTAATGATACTATTATCGCCATTCTATCATTATTACTATTATCATCGTGATGGATCTGATCTCTTTCTATTTATCA
>NW_020872704.1:115000-122995 GCF_003789085.1 Penaeus vannamei
TGTAAAAAGATTTTTTTCTCCTTTTTTTTTTTTTTGCATCACTCTAGGCCGCTTCCTAAAAAACGAAGGAGAATAAAAGTAATGGAAAAGGCAAAAAAATTAAATGATAATGATAATTGAAAAAAGTACCCCCCCCCCTCACCCCTCTGCGTTTGCTTGTACCCCAGTTTGCTGTTTGGTCCTCCAGATTTCGTTTTTTTTTTCTTTTCTTTTTCTTTTCTTTCATATCCACACCAAAATTATACTTCATGTTACTATTAATACGAAGGTTTGATCCAAATTTTGTGACTAATGTGAAATATGATCATGTCCTTGACAGGAAAGTCCAGCAAAAAAAAAAAAAAAAAAAAAATCGCGTGTTCAAGGCTGAAATTACAATTACATCGCGTTTTTTTTTCTTTTCGTTTCTTTTTTTTGTTTCTTCTTTTTTTTTGGACGTCTGGTGTAATGTGCTTTGCTATATTTGGCTCTTGGCAACGTAACCACGAGGGAAGTTGTGAAAGGGAGAGAGGGGAAGGGGAAGGGATGATGTAAAGGTGAACGAAGGGAAGAGGTAAAGTTACAGAGACGGAGACCTCGAGAAAGGGAAAGACAACAAGGGAGGGAGAGAAAAGTGAAAGAATATCCAAGAAAGCATGAAGGAGAGAGAGAGAGAGAGAGAGAGAGAGAGAGAGAGAGAGAGAGAGAGAGAGAGAGAGAGAGAGAGAGAGAGAGAGAGAGAGACGGCGAATGAAATAAATATCATGGAAATTCTGCATTCATGGTTAAATGCACCAAAATATTGTATACACTATTTTCCCCTCAATGTATGCACATACCACGATGAACAACACAGTAACAGGAAATTAATGAAGCTTCCAAAATGTTTTGTTCCAATTCTAATTAAATCACCTCGCTATTTCTAATTAAATCAGCTCGTTACGCTTCGTGATCAGAAGTCCCATTCATTAAGCCAAAATAATGCACAAATATTTACATACCACACTGTATATTTACACCCATTTATCGGATATTTAATGAGCAACGCAGGATATACGAAAAGTAAACAGATTGGTGATTGACGCGACCGAACTCACGAAAGCGAAATCTGAAATGTCAAACAAGTCGTAGTTTAACGACTTCATTTTCTTTTTCTATATTCTTTTACTTTGCAATTTATTTTGCGTGTTGTATTCGCGAGCAATAATTCTATCTGAAATGCCTCGCTCTCTGGCCCTTCTGCTTGTTCATCAAGTTATTTCTTTTATTTATTCTGCGATACACCGTTTAGGAATTTACGCAAATGCCAATTTCAGTTGCCTGGGCATTAGAATTTTATGTGAAATATACGTTAACTTCTTTCTCCGTTTACCATCCTTGTTGTTTACTTTCCCCCTGTATTTTGTTTCTGACAAAGGTCAGGGTTGTTTACAGTCCCTAGAAATCATAATGTTATGTGTGTCACAGTGGTAGATCAGATTGCAAAAGGATATCAATTATATATTGCATGTACCTGATATCTCTTATAAAAGAAAAAGAATCCCATCCTCTTTACATAAATGATCCCTTTAACCTGTGTTTCAGAGAGCTGACCCTTTTCCCTTTTTTCTCCCGCCATGTTTGTTTACATTAGGAGTCGTACTCGCCCTATACTCGTCGTACAGCACCTCCTCCTACACCCCTTTGGAGACCTCGGAGATCACGGAGACCCGCCGTAGCGTCTCCCCTATAAGGACGACCTCCTACAGACCCCTGCCACGACCCAGCTCGTCCTTAACCGAGTGGCTTTGAGGCCGACGACTTTGCTCAGGTAAGGCTCCCCTCGACTGAGATGACGGCGAAGACGCGTCCAAGAATCTAGGGGCCGATTTCGTATGCTCTTCTTTTCTTTCATTTTCTGCTTCTCTTCTCTCTCTCTCTCCCCCCCCCCTCTCTCTCTCTCTCTCTTCTCTCTCTCTCTCTCTCTCTCTTCTCTCTCTCTCTCTCTCTCTCTCCTCTTCTCTCTCTCTCCTCTCTCTCCCTCCCTCTCTCTCTCTCTCTCTCTCTCTCTCTCTCTCTCTCTCTCTCTCTCTCTCTCTCTCTCTCTCTCTCTCTCTCTCTCTCTCTTCTCTCTCTTTCTCTCACTTTCTCTCTCTCTCTCTCTCTCTATCTCTCCCTCCTTTCGCTCTGTCTGTCTGTCTGTCTGTCTGTCTCTCTCTCTCTCTCTCTCTCTCTCTCTCTCTCTCTCTCCTCTCTCTCTCTCTCTCTCTCTCTCTCTCTCTCTTCTTTCTCTTTCCTTTTAGCGATGAGTCATATTTGCGTTATGTTCCCGACTATATTTTTATTTCGCCATTTTTTCATTTTCACGCATTTTTTTCGCTTGCGATTGTTTGAGTTTCTGTTATCGGCGTCGTTGTGTTTATGTTTATTATACATATCGGTTTTATTATTTCTTTACGTAAAGCTGTTTTTTTCTTGATTTTTCTTTTTTTTCTTCTTGACCTGATGCTATTAGTGTTTCTTATCTATGCTACATTACTTGCTGGTTGTACTTTTTATGTTCCGCAACAAAAACAACAAAAACATCCACACATGCCTACATCAGCTTACAAAAACACTAAACAAAAGCTTTCAAATATCTAATCCATAATATCTTCGCCTGGCTTAGGCAAAGAAGCCATTGATCATTTCATTTCAACAAAGCCAATACCTGAAGCCGTTTGCGTAAGTCGCTTTATCTCCTTGTCTTTGTGGCTTAAGCTGATTCATTGCAATGCTCTGTTATGCTAATTCAATGAGAAAGCACACCGGTACAGGTTACTAAGCATTCGGTCACGTGTTTTCATGCTTCAGTTAACTTACATCTTCTGGAACAAATAGCAGTGCAAATGCTTATCTTCTTACTCATCTTATTTTCTTCATTGGTTGCCCGAATTCATCGTTTCCTACTAATGAATATGGGTTCACTCAAGAGGCGTATGCAGTGATTTGCAAGACATGTAAACGCTGGTCTAATTCAGCTTATTCACCTATTTCATCTAATTAATCTTTCCATCTAAATCACTCATCCTTGTTTTGAATGGGCGCCTTTTTCATTCATCATCCTCTTTCGTGACGATGCCGACTAAAAAGAAATGATTTGCATGCTCTTTAATTGCAAATAATAAAATCTCATGGCAGACGAGGCATCTGTGTCAGGAAGCACAGAAGGCGAAAAGTGCCTGTGTTTTCCAATTGCCATTTCTTCTGGCCTGTGATAACGAGTTCATGAACGCCTTAAAGGAGAAATACAAGCTCCTCTCGATGTCCATTTATAAACGACGGTGGCGCCAGAGTCCTCGTGGGATCGGCAACTTCAGTTTCTGCAAATATGAATCTCTTAGGGTTTCCGCTCTGCTCTGAATCTCCATCTTCCTTTTCTCGAAGAAGCGTTTTGACTTCATAATTGCATCGGTTTTAGAATCAAGACAAACAAACAGTATTGGAACACGACTATGGCTGATGGTCGCGTGGGGCTCTTGGTGTATTTTTAGTGTCGAGGACGTGCCAGAGCGTAAAGGCTGAAGGGGAGCTTGTATCACTAACCTGAATAAAACATTTGTCATTTAAGAGAATATAGTTACTTGTCACTGATGCTTTGACTATGTTCAATGTTTTTTTCTTCTTCATGTGGAAAACCATTGCTCAAACGTACTTTCTTCTTTTTTCTTCATTTCCTTCATCTCACTCTCATCTTGGTTCATCTTTGGTTCAGGAACCACCAGAAAGTACTCTCCATCTCCATCCACTATCAACTAGGATGATACTAAGGAGGATGGACAAAGATAGCGGGGTAAGCCTTCGCAGTCGCTAGTCACGCCGTGGCAAGGGAAGCATGTGCTCAAGAAGGCCCTTAAAGAGCAGTGTGCATGTGCTGAACAGGGGTCTTTAAGAGCAACTCGTTATACGTTATGAGTGCATCTGGCTGAATGCTTGTAGTTCAGTTAATCGATTTGGTTTATTTGGGTCTTAGAGGATGCAAAATAGGTAAGGGGTGACGGACATGGTGCTTGAATTGTATAGAAAGTTTATCCTTGTGATTTGCTAGGCCTGTAGAAGGGAACTTCAAAGGGCAGGAAAAGAGACAGATTTAGGGGAAATTTTTTTCAAGCGATAGGTTAAGACTCTTCAGACATTAGTAAAGAAATTAGATGTATCTTAAGGACAATAATAGAATGTAGGAATGAGGAATGTGTGACAGTGTATCATGATGCCACAGCGTACAGCGATATGCGTCGGTTGCACAACTAAACGCCTTGTAGTCACACTAGTTGGTGCTGCTTTGCGAACAAACGCTTCATATTGTTGTAGATAGAACTTATCGTTGTGGAGATATAAGGCGTAACACTTATTAACACCATTAAAGAAAACGGTGATGTCCTAAGTGATATTTAGATCCATTCTCGGACTTCTGTTAAGGCATGATCAGCTTCGATCGCATGCGGTTGGTTAAAATACATTGCTTGGCATGCATGGCCTTCCCTTTGATTCCAAAGGGACATTTAAAAAGCCTTTTTCAGTGCTTTTCAGACATTTTCAACCCTTGTTCTATCTCATTTTTCCTTTTTGTTTTAGCAGATTTTTTATTTTCTGCTGCATATTATTTTCGATTTTTGGTTGTGCTTATTATTACTTTTCGTTACAGTTTAAAGTAAATGTGTTTGCTTTTATCTATTTGATTTTATTCATTTGTCACTAACCTTTGTATTTTTTCTTCAGTTGACTCTTAACGTTAGTTTGCATCTTTATTTTTTTTATTTGTCAATATTATCTCCTTCTCTTCGCAATCAGAATTCTATCGACTTGTTTTGCCATATATTCAACGTACCGAATTAAGCACTAATGAATCACAAAAGAAAAAGAAACAGTAAAACAATAACAAAAGGATTAGAAAAAAAACTTCACAAGCAGTCAGATCCTCAACCAGTGCTTCCGCGGCCTCCTCCCCCACCGACGGGAACCGAGGTCGCCGCCAGCCAGTCCCGTGACCTAATCTCCCCGCTCGTTTTCCAGGGCTACCCTCCCATGGGCCCCCACCCCCACGTATGGCTCCCGCAGCATGGGTCCCTACTACGACTATGACTACGGCTACGGAGGGGGCTACGGCGGGGGCTATGGAGGGGGCTACGGCGGGGCTATGGAGGGGTTACGTCCCGCCTCCAAGGATGAGGTGAGTGGGATGTCCCTTGGAAGGATGGGGCAAGCGCTCTCTCCGTCTCTGGTTCTCTTTCTATCTGTATTTCATTTGCGCTCTCTCTTTCTCTCCCTTTCTCTCTCTCTCTCTCTCTACATATCTTCCCCCCCCTCTCTCTCTCTCTCTCTCTCTCTCTCTCTCTCTCTCTCTCTCCTCTCTCTCTCTCTCTCTCTCTCTCTCTCTCTCTCTCTCTCTCTCTCTCTCTCCTCACACTCACTCACTTATCTCTCTTTTCAACTGTTATTGTTTTCTAGAATCGTTTTACATAGTCCTAAGTAGTTTTATAATATGCTTTCTTCTTCATTCTTATGAAAAATATGAAATATACAAACTAAGTACAGTTTTTTTGATTCATAGAGATAAGAGGTGGGTAGTCTGATTAATCAAATCTGCCAAAGCTAATCAGCAATTAATTACCGCACCTGATCACCGGAAAAGAAGATTACTATATGGTAATTATCTCTTCACCCCTCCTTCTCCTCTCTCCAATATCCTATTGTCTCCCCTCCCCTCTCTCTCCCCTCGCCTTCCATTAACTACAATACTCCCTTCCTTCGCTCGCTCTCTCTCTCTCTCTCTCCTCTCTCTCCTCTCTCTCTCTCTCTCTTCTCTCTCTCTCTCTCTCTCTCTCTCTCTCTCTCTCTCTCTCTCTCTCTCTCTTTGCCCAACCACTTTCTCCTATCCTCCACCCACTATCTCCATCATCATTTCAACCACACCATAACTCCCACAACACACCCCCACCTCCATCCCCACCTCCCTCATCCCCACCATCACTCCCATCTACATCCACACCCCCATCACTAACCCCCTTCCTACCTGCCCCCTCCCCATCCCCACCCCATCCCCACACTCCATCCCCTCCCTATCCTCCACACCCCACCCCATCTCCCACCCCCTACCTACCTGTCTTTCCACACACCCACCCTATCCCCCACCCCCTACCTACCTGCCTCTACCCCAACCCATCCCCCACTCTATCCCTGCCCCCTTACCTACCGGTCTCCCCCTCCCACACCCCTACCTACCTGTCTTCCCACACCCCCACCCTATCCCTGCCCCCTTACCTACCTGCCTCCATCCCAACCCATCTCTCACTCTATCCCCACCCCCACCTACCGGTCTCCCTCCCCCACCCCCTACCTACCTGCCTCTACCCAAACCCATCCCTCACTCTATCCCTGCCCCTTACCTACCTGTCTCCCCTCCCCCACCCCCTACCTACCTGTCTTCCCACACCCCACCCTATCCCTGCCCCCTTACCTACCTGTCCCCCCTCCCCACCCCCTACCTACCTGCCTCTACCCCAAACCATCCCTCACTCTATCCCTGCCCCCTTACCTACCTGTCTCCCCCTCCCCCACCCCCTACCTACCTGTCTTCCCACACACCCACCCTATCCCCCACCCCCCACCTACCTGCCTCCATCCCAACCCATCTTCACTCTATCCCCCACCCCCCACCTACCTATCTCCCCCTCCCCCACCCGCAGCCGTTACGACAGCTACCTCGACGACGAGTTCTTGGAGCCGAGCACCTACGTCCCCGCTATCGTCCTCGCATGCATGACCACCTCGACGATACCGACTTCGCGAAAAGGTCAGTTCGCGTCAAGGATGATGCTTCTTGACGGCCCTTTTCCTTTCTCTTTTTTTCCCCCTTTTTCTATCAATACGACACTCGACACGACGTTTCTTATGAGATGCACTTGGAAAACAATGTTGACACACTGCACTTGGTACATGAATTAAGAATCTGATACACGACATTTGGCACACGCTCTATCAGAGATTAAATTCTTCTCGTGCACATACACACAAAAAGAGAAAAAAAAACACACAAGCGCAAACACAAATTATCACACAAATTATCACACACACACACACACACACACACACACACACACACACACACACACCACACACACACACACACACACACACCACACACAAACACACACACACACACACACACACGTACATACACATACACACATACACAAATACAAATCTACACACAAATACAAACTCAAACATACATTCACACAAAATTCACAAACATAAATCTATTTCCTTTCGTGTTTCGTGCCATAAAGAGCTAGAGACTTTAGATAGCATGTAGAAAAGGCCAAATATAAATATTTTTAGGTCAGTTAGATATGTCTGATGTCATGTTCTTCAAAGTCTCAAGCTTTCTGAATATAGTTAAAATCCACTTCAAATAGATAAATGATCTTATTTTTTTTTCACGTTAACATAAAAAAACAAAAAAAATCCAGTGTTCCTGTTTATTGTGTTATTATTCAGTTCGTGTTAGCATATTTGTCAGCCACACAATGTTAGTCCCACGAACCAAAGAATATGTTTGTGATATGTTCCTTCCTAAGAATAACATCCATGAGACGTTTCAGGAGTCCATTGAGAACAGCTTGCCCCCCCCCCCCCCCGGCCCCTGCCAACAAAAAGGGAAAACAGATATATACATTTAAAACGTTTGATTTTAAAGTGCCCCGACCAAGCAAAAAGATCCCCCCCCCCCCCCATGTTTCTTTAATACACTTAAAAAAACCCCCCCCTAAAGAAAAAAAAAAGAGAATTCCTTCAGACGTGACCCCTTCCCCCCCCCAAAAAAAAAAAAATTAAAATAAAAGTTTCATCATTTCTTCAAGAATGACCCAAGCCTCCCCCCCCCCCCCCAAAAAAAAAAAAAAAAAAAAAAGAAAATCAAAGCTACTCCACAAAGACCAAGTCACCTAACTAAGCTTCGTTTCCGTCCTCCTCCTGCGCCCCCCTCCGCCCCCCCGC
>NW_020872704.1:123095-128095 GCF_003789085.1 Penaeus vannamei
TATATATATATATATATATATATATATATATATATATATATATGTATATATATATATATATATATATATATATATATATATATATATATATATATATATATATATATATATATATATATATATATGCGCATGTTCGTATGGATGTGTGTGAATGTGTGTATACATGTGTGGGTAGGTGTGTTTGTGCACACATGTATAAATACATGTATCCATATATAAGTGTTAATATATAGATATGTGTATATATATACAAATATTTATGAATATGCATCTATATGTATATGTATACATAAATATGCCCATATAGATGTATTCATTAAATATGTGTGTGAGTGTGGTTGTGTGCATATTTGTATATATGGTGTGTGTGTGTGTGTGTGTGTGTGTGTGTGTGTGTGTGTGGGTTGCGCACATATACACATATAGAAATACATGTGTCAATATCTATGTTTGTATGTGTGTGTGTGCATGCGCCCATAGTGATGAATTCATATATATATATATATATATATATATATATATATATATATATATATATATATATATATATATATATATATATATATATATACATGTAAATATATGTGTGTTTATGCTTATATGAGTGTGTGTATGTATATGTATATATATATATATATATATATATATATATATATATATATATATATATATATATATATATGTATATACATATATATATATATATATATATATATATATATATATGTATGTATGTATGTATGTTTATATATGCATGTATAAAAAAGTATGAATGAAATGAATATCTTCACAATATGAGATATAAGTAAATCTTTTATATTGTGAAGATATTCATTCTCATTCATACCTTTTTCTATATTTGTCAACATAAATACGGTTCATATATATATGCTTGTAGGCACATACACACACACAAACACACACACACACACAATATGAATATATATATTCATATATATGCGTGTGTATGTACATACCGTTGAATGGTTCTTATCCTTAATATGTCATTCAAACGATGTGTGTTTGTGTGTGTGTGGTTCTGTATATATATATATATATATATATATATATATATATATATATATATATATATATATATATTATATATATAATACATGTGTGTGCGCGCTCCCGCGCGCAAACACAAAGAGATATGTATATATGTTTGTATACATGTATATACATACATGTGTACATATATACATATATGTATGTGTCCATATATATGTATTCATATATGTATATGTATATATTCATAAATACATATGTTCGTTTATATATATATATATATATATATATATATTATATATATATATATATAATACATATTCTATGTATGTCCAAAAAAAAAAAGTGAAGATAAACTCTTAATGCCCAAAACACGCTAACAAAACCATTGTATTGTGGTAAAATTGATATATATTTTCATGTGTAGAACCATTTCACTCGACATATTTGTCCTGCATCTGTTGTTTCTGTCGACCGGTTGATAAGTCTCGCGGCTCATCTGGGCGATAAAGTCCTCTCGGGTCAGCCCACACCGCATGGAGAAGTTGCACAGATAGAGGGGCGCGTGATTGGACTTTATTCCCAAATGAGTTGGCGAGACGCGGGCCTTCCAATCACCGCTGCTCTAATCTGTGGAATTTCTCTTTGCAGGATGTGGCGCTTGACGGCGACGCTGCTGCTGCTGGCTCTGGCCTCGGCCGAACCCCAAGGATATAATTACGAGGAACCCGACAACCAATACCTTCCTCCCGCAAAATGCAAGCTTGCTCCTGTCACCTCCGTCGTCTACAACACTCAGCTCCAAACCTCAGTCCGCCTCCAGACCGTCAATCAAGTCAACACTCAGTACAGAACCACAACCATTGTCAGGCAACAGGTGGTGCCAACCACACTTTTCCAGACTCGTGTTCAAACGCAGGTCCAGTATCAGACCAGCGTTGTTCAACAAACAACCGTTCGTGCTGTTGACAGGTTTGTCACCCAGACCGTTCCAAGTCCACCTGTTGTACAAACGCGTTTCGTCACTTCAACCCGTGTGGTGCCACAGGTCAACTATGTCACACGTACACAGGTGCAGACACAGGTTGTTCCTGTAGAGGTGACCAGCACTCAGGTCCGGACTATCATCCAGCCTCTTACTAATTATCAGACACAGGAGCGTCAAGCAACCCGTGTCGTCACTGTCCCAGGCCGTGACGTTGTACAAACTCGTGTTCAGACTGTTGTTCAGACCTCCATTGTCAGGAGCCAACAGCCAGCTATATCACCCGTTTTGTAACATCCACACGTGTGCAACAGGTTGTCCAGACATCTGTCGTCCGTGGACAGGATGTTGTTAGAACTACTGTTGCTCAGCGTCAACAGGTCATTCCTTTCACATCTGTTAACACTCGTTATGAGAATGTCGTTGCTACTCGTCAACAGGTGGTGACGAGAACCAATATTGCTACCCAGACACGCATCCTCACACAGGTGGTACCTCAAGAGGTGGTACGTACTCAGGTGGTTCCCACCACCATCTACACCACTCTCTTCGAGACAAGGGTTCAGCCCTTCACACGGGTGCAGACCGTTGTCAGGACCCAGTACGTCACACCGGTCCCCGTGGTACAAACCCGTCAGGAAGTCCGAACCTCTGTGGTCCAAGTACCCGGCCAAGACCGCGTCGTTAACCGGAGGTGGTGCAGACCCAACAAAGACAGGTCGTGTACCGCACAGTCAACCAGCCTCGCCAAGTTACTGTCACTCAACAGTTACTTCCTTTGTGGTTAATTTTACTTCCCCATTTTTTAGAGAAAAGCTAAATGATTTCCATCAAAGTGAATGAACCTCAGCAAACTTTTTCAGCAAATCTCTTAATATTTCGCTTCCCAGTGAGCTCTGTATTAATGTAAATGTGAAATACATACCGATATACTTTTGCTACAGTTTTATTACTTCCTTTGCATAAGATATACACTATATTACAGGCACTCCATGGTAAGTATCTTCATATTTCCGTATTTTCTATGCCATTTTTTTTTATGAAAGTCCAATCTATTGTAGGGGATATGCAACTTAACGAAATCAAGTTATTCCTATCATATTTCTATATTCATTCCCTGTCAGTTTTTATGTTTCGCTTTTAACTCAACTAGTGTAATGTTAACATGTATTCCTTAGGATGAGACGCTGCTGCTTTCCCTGCTGGTCGGCTGCGCCTTCGGGGCGTCCGTCGAGAGGCCTCGCCGTCAGGTCTTCGGAGCTCGCATTAACCTCGAGTCCTCCTATCTGCCGCCAAAGGAAGAAGCTGACTGCAAGCCATCTGTCGTTTACCGCACGCAGGTTCAGTATTCCACCGTCGTCGTCCCATCAACCGTCTACAAGACAAACGTCCAGTACATCACACAAACATCCGTCCGCACACAGCAAGTCCTCACCACCTTATACTCACAGATCGTCCGCACTCAGCAGGTTCCTTCAGTGCGATACCAAACGATCACTGTCACTCGCACTCAGGAAAACCTACGCACACAGGTCGTCACTCTTCCTCCTCAGGTCAACTACGTGACTCGTACTCAGCAGAGTGTCAGGACCCAAGTGCAGTACCAGACAAGGTATGAGACTCGCATCCAGCAGGTACCTACCACCATTGTTAGAAACGTCGTCTCAACACAGGTGGTACCTCAGCAGGTGGTCAGCACCGTCTACAGAACACAGACGGTTATAAGGACACAGCAGTTGCCAGATCAGACTCGTATTGTACCCACTACTCAGTACAGCACTCGTTATTCTACTGTAGTCATACCTGCACAGAACGTCGTCAGGACTACCCAGCTTGTCAGGACCAACGTCGTCACACAAACCATCACACAGCCCGGCCAGACTCGAGTCATCACTTCTACACAGCTGGTTCCAGTCACCACCACCGTCATCTCGCAGGTGGTTCGCACTAACACGCAGATTCAGTACGTAACACGTACACAAGTAGAACAGCGAGTCTCCACTGTCCTTCGTACGCAGCAGGTGCCACAGTACAAAACAAGGATTGTCACCGTTCCTCAGCAGGTCGTCAGGACACAGGTTTCTACCCGAGTGGTTCCTACAACCATCTACGCTCAGAGGACAGCGTCTTCATACATCAACCTTCCCGCTCAGACACGCTACGTCACAGTCACTCAAACCTCCGTCAGGACACAACAACTGGCCGGTCAGACCCGCACTCAATACAACACCAGAATCGTCTACAACACCAATTACGTGACTTCTACCGTATACAGGGAACAGTATAACACCGTGACGGCCACCCAAACCGTCAAAGGAGACTGCGGCTACAGCTACGCTGCACCCGCTCGCGCCTTCAACCCCTTCTCCGGCTAGACGACAAAGTCGGCGTTGAAGTCGGCGTTTCTTCAGAGAAATGGGAATTCATATGCGTTACATTAAAGAAATCATTTAACATGCATCATATAGATAATGTTTGAAGCTTTCTTAACTGCAGTTTGGAAAGTTCTATTTCCTACTCATATCTTACTCGAATAATTACCAGCATATAATAAATTTCACATCGAAAAAGTCGTAGTTTTCCTTGGCCATTCGTGAAACCACTTCAGATAACATAAATCAGAGTTGTTTGAAACTCTAGTTACTGATCGCATTGTTACATATATATAAGATGAAAGCGAAGATGAAATCAGTGATAAGGTAATAAGAGCGTCCTCTCAAGTGTCCTAGGTAATACACCGTGGTTTGTAAGTCCAGTCAAATATTGGTTTCACATAAATACTTTAGCACTTTTAAACACACAAAGGCAAACAATTCCAATATAATTCTAAGGATGACACCATAAAAAACTGAAAACCTGAATACTTTTATAATAATGAATTTCTTATCAGGCATATGTATTCATAGTCAGAAAAATATTTATATATGAATTTTTAAAAAATGTAGTACAGAAAGGATATAAAATGTATAGAGAAGGATAATATTTGCTATATAGTGTGTTAAAATAA
>NW_020872704.1:135595-147741 GCF_003789085.1 Penaeus vannamei
GAGAACTTTAGACAGTGTTATAGATACATACTATTTTTTATATCAATTGATTATTACATATTTATAACATTATGTGAACTAACACATGACAACCAAACATATTCATATGATATTTATGCACACATAAAAATCCCCACACGTATGTTATACCTTGTAATTAATATATTAATAATAGTATAATATATTAATGTATATATTAATTATATTATTTATATTATATTAATATATTATATTACTTAAGTATAATATATATTTATATATATATATATATATATATTAAATATATAATATATATATATGTTATAATGTAGTATTTAGTTTATGTATTAGTATGTGTGTTGATATTAGTATATGTGATTAGTATAGTGTTAGTGTGATGTGTGTGTATGTAATATTAACAGTTAGTGATATATATATTATCATATAGTGTGTGTTAGTGTTTGTGTTGATGTAATGTTAGTGTATGTGTGTTATGTATGTAGTGTGTGTTGCGTGTCAGTTTATGATGTTAGTGTTGTGTCGATATATTATATTATATGTGGATGTTTGCGCTACTATTTAAACAAACAATATAGTAATATAATACATGTGTTACTAAATATATATATTATATGAGTATGTAGTGTAATATATATATATTATATATATATTATGATATAATCTGTATATATTGAGTATTGAAGTCCACGGTGCGATGATTTGATGTTATTCATATATAATATATATATATTAAATATATAATTATAATATTATAATATTTGAGTGTATATGTTGATATATATGTATGTGTTGTGTGGTGTGTGTGTGTGTTGGTGTTGTGTGTGGTGGAAACATGTTAAAATATATATATATTATATATTGTGATATGTTGATGTATTTATTGTTATATATTGTATAATAATTATATATATATGTGTGTGTGTGTGTGATGTGTGTGTGTGTGTGTGTGTTTTATGCTTATGTGATTGTGTGTATATATATAATATACATAAATATAGTATGTTGCTTTCTGTGTAGTGTGTGTTGTGGTGATTGTGTGGTGTGTGTGTGTTGGTGTGTGGTTTGTATGTATGTTGTATGTATTGTATTGATGTTGAATTCAATTATAGTTGCATGTACATAAGAATAATTTATGATAATTAAATATGACATATCTATACACAATTATAAGAGACATATATATGTAATATGTATATTAACTTAGTAAAATGAGTCAATATCATCTCAAATTATTACCCGTACTTTTCATACAGTTTTCGGTCAACAATTTTAGTAATATACGCGTTCATATGCTAATGCTTAGTTAGGACATATTAATACACTATCCTCTCAAAAATAATACATAAATACATAAACACCACACACAACACACACACACTCACAACACACACTACTACATCACATCACCTACACATATATATATATATATATATTAATATATTATATATTAATATGTAATATGTGTGATGTTATATATATACTATAATTTATGTGTTTAATTAGTAATTAACACATAATATAATCTACGAGCGACCAGTCGTACAGTCACACACACAAACACACACAACACAACCATGTGATATATTATATAAACATAACTATCGAATGTTCTTATCCTTAATGTGATTCAATTCAAATAACGCTATATTGTATGTTAGTATTAGTGTGTATTTATTGCGCGTGTTTGGTTGTGATGTATAGGGTGTGTATATGTGTATTACATACATTATATCTACATACAACGTATGTGTATGTGAGTGCTGCTTCCACGCGCTGAATAACACACGAAAGATATATTCATATATGAGTATGTATTATTAAATGTATATAGAATTATTAATGTATATATATATATATTATAATATTATATTATATTATAAATGTATATTGTACATATTATATACATATACGTATTATATATTATATAGTATACTATATTTCTATGTTATGTTATATTCATTAATCAAATTATTTTATTAATTTGCATTAGTAAGTGATATATATTGTTATTATGGTATATAATTATATTTTTATTTTGTTATTGTGTGGTTTTTTTACTCTACATGAAATGATTAATATAAAACCATTTTCACTTTTCCGTCATTTCACTCGACATATTATTGTCTGACATCTGTTTCTGTCGACCTGTTGATAAGTCTCGCGGCTCATCTGGGCGATAAAGTCCTCTCGGGTCAGCCCACACCGCATGGAGAAGTTGCACAGATAGAGGGGCGCGTGATTGGACTTTATTCCCAAATGAGTGATCGAGACGCGGGCCTTCCAATCACCGCTGCTCTAATCTGTGGAATTTCTCTTTGCAGGATGTGGCGCTTGACGGCGACGCTGCTGCTGCTGGCTCTGGCCTCGGCCGAACCCCAAGGATATAATTACGAGGAACCCGACAACCAATACCTTCCTCCCGCAAAATGCAAGCTTGCTCCTGTCACCTCCGTCGTCTACAACACTCAGCTCCAAACCTCAGTCCGCCTCCAGACCGTCAATCAAGTCAACACTCAGTACAGAACCACAACCATTGTCAGGCAACAGGTGGTGCCAACCACACTTTTCCAGACTCGTGTTCAAACACAGGTCCAGTATCAGACCAGCGTTGTTCAACAAACAACCGTTCGTGCTGTTGACAGGTTTGTCACCCAGACCGTTCCAAGTCCACCTGTTGTACAAACGCGTTTCGTCACTTCAACCCGTGTGGTGCCGCAGGTCAACTATGTCACACGTACACAGGTGCAGACGCAGGTTGTTCCTGTAGAGGTGACCAGCACTCAGGTCCGGACTATCATCCAGCCTCTTACTAATTACAGACACAGGAGCGTCAAGCTACCCGTGTCGTCACTGTCCCAGGCCGTGACGTTGTACAAACTCGTGTTCAGACTGTCGTCAGACCTCCATTGTCAGGAGCCAACAGCCAGCTATCACCCGTTTTGTAACATCCACACGTGTGCAACAGGTTGTCCAGACATCTGTCGTCCGTGGACAGGATGTTGTTAGAACTACTGTTGCTCAGCGTCAACAGGTCATTCCTTTCACATCTGTTAACACTCGTTATGAGAATGTCGTTGCTACTCGTCAACAGGTGGTGACGAGAACCAATATTGCTACCCAGACACGCATCCTCACACAGGTGGTACCTCAAGAGGTGGTACGTACTCAGGTGGTTCCCACCACCATCTACACCACTCTCTTCGAGACAAGGGTTCAGCCCTTCACACGGGTGCAGACCGTTGTCAGGACCCAGTACGTCACACCGGTCCCCGTGGTACAAACCCGTCAGGAAGTCCGAACCTCTGTGGTCCAAGTACCCGGCCAAGACCGCGTCGTTAACCAGGAGGTGGTGCAGACCCAACAAAGACAGGAGGTCGTGTACCGCACAGTCAACCAGCCTCGCCAAGTTACCGTCACTCAGACAGTTACTTCTTCTTGTGGATATAATTACGATGCCCGGCCGTTCCCTTCAATTTTTAGAAAAAAAAAATTTATCAAAATGGAAACTTTTGCAAATGTTAATATTTGCTTTCCCATTGTAAATGTAAATGTGAAATACACACCAGTATTCTAAATGACACTTTTATTACTCCTTTGTATAAGTATACTATATTACAGGCACTCCAAAGTAAGTATCTTCATAAATTTATTATGATTTTTTTTTATGCCACAATGGAAATTTATTTATTAATTTCTATATTCATTCCCGTCATTTTTATTTTTAATCGAACTCAACTAGTGTAATGCTAACATGTATTCCTTAGGATGAGGACGCTGCTGCTTTCCCTGCTGGTCGGCTGCGCCTTCGGGGCGTCCGTCGAGAGGCCTCGCCGTCAGGTCTTCGGAGCTCGCATTAACCTCGAGTCCTCCTATCTGCCGCCAAAGGAAGAAGCTGACTGCAAGCCATCTGTCGTTTACCGCACGCAGGTTCAGTATTCCACCGTCGTCGTCCCATCAACCGTCTACAAGACAAACGTTCAGTACATCACACAAACATCCGTCCGCACACAGCAAGTCCTCACCACCTTATACTCACAGATCGTCCGCACTCAGCAGGTTCCTTCAGTGCGATACCAAACGATCACTGTCACTCGCACTCAGGAAAACCTACGCACACAGGTCGTCACTCTTCCTCCTCAGGTCAACTACGTGACTCGTACTCAGCAGAGTGTCAGGACCCAAGTGCAGTACCAGACAAGGTATGAGACTCGCATCCAGCAGGTACCAACCACCATTGTTAGAAACGTCGTCTCAACACAGGTGGTACCGCAGGTGGTCAGCACCGTCTACAGAACACAGACGGTTATAAGGACACAGCAGTTGCCAGATCAGACTCGTATTGTACCCACTACTCAGTACAGCACTCGTTATTCTACTGTAGTCATACCTGCACAGAACGTCGTCAGGACTACCCAGCTTGTCAGGACCAACGTCGTCACACAAACCATCACACAGCCCGGCCAGACTCGAGTCATCACTTTCTACACAGCTGGTTCCAGTCACCACCACCGTCATCTCGCAGGTGGTTCGCACTAACACGCAGATTCAGTACGTAACACGTACACAAGTAGAACAGCGAGTCTCCACCGTCGTTCGTACACAACAGGTGCCACAAACAAAGGATTGTCACCGTTCCTCAGCAGGTCGTCAGGACACAGGTTTCTACCCGAGTGGTTCCTACAACCATCTACGCTCAGAGGACAGCGTCTTCATACATCAACCTTCCCGCTCAGACACGCTACGTCACAGTCACTCAAACCTCCGTCAGGACACAACAACTGGCCGGTCAGACCCGCACTCAATACAACACCAGAATCGTCTACAACACCAATTACGTGACTTCTACCGTATACAGGGAACAGTATAACACCGTGACGGCCACCCAAACCGTCAAAGGAGACTGCGGCTACAGCTACGCTGCACCCGCTCGCGCCTTCAACCCCTTCTCCGGCTAGACGACAAAGTCGGCGTTGAAGTCGGCGTTTCTTCAGAGAAATGGGAATTCATATGCGTCACATTAAAGAAATCATTTAACATGCATCATATAGATAATGTTTGAAGCTTTCTTAACTGCAGTTTGGAAAGTTCTATTTCCTACTCATATCTTACTCGAATAATTACCAGCATATAATAAATTTCACATCGAAAAAGTCGTAGTTTTCCTTGGCCATTCGTGAAACCACTTCAGATAACATAAATCAGAGAAGTTGTTTGAAACTCTAGTTACTGATCGCATTGTTACATATATATAAGATGAGAGCGAAGATGAAATCAGTGATAAGGTAATAAGAGCGTCCTCTCAAGTGTCCTAGGTAATACACCGTGGTTTGTAAGTCCAGTCAAATATTGGTTTCACATAAATACTTTAGCACTTTTAAACACACAAAGGCAAACAATTCCAATATAATTCTAAGGATGACACCATAAAAAAGACCTGAATACTTTTGTAATAATGAATTTCTTATTATGTATTCATAGTCAGAAAAATGTTTATTTATATATGAATTTTTTAAAAAATGCAGTACAGAAAGGATATCAAATGTAAAAAAGGATAATATTTGCTATATAGTGTGTTAAAATAACCCTTTTAAAAATATTCTTTCGCAATTCTATCAAAGATCTTTGAAGTATATGGAGTCTATAATTTTGATAACAAGTATTGAACACAACTAAATCTATATATAAATGCTGGGATGTACATAAACATATGCAACAAACACACACACAATATTCTATTCATATATATATATAATATATAATATATATATATATATATATATATATATATATATATATATATATATATATATATGAATATGCATATGTATATGCATGAATATACATGTGTGTATATATATGCATACATATGTATGTATGAATTCGAATGTTTATATGCATTTGTATATGTATGTATGTATATATGTACATATATATTATATATATATATGTGTGTGTGCATATGTAAATAATATATAATATTTTGTATATATATGTATGTATATAGATATATATGTATATATGTATATATATACATGTATATATTTATATGTTTCTCTGAAAACAAAGAGAATACACAATGAGCCACAATGAGAATTCAAAAAAATCTAACATTTCCAGCTCTTCACGAATTCTTCTTCAGACAAATAATAAGCCAAAATAGATATGTATGTATATATATACATACATGTATATGTATATATATACATAGTTTATAAATAAATATATATTGCTTACATTGATTCTATGTATAAAAGTGTGTGTGTTTGTGTGTGCGTGTGTTAATATGTATACATATAAATGTATATACATATCTAAATGAGTATGTACATATATGTGTGTGTGTATCTGTATGCATGTATGTATCAGTGAGTGTGTTTGTGCATGTTTATGTATACATTTATAGATAGATATGAATATAGATGTATATGTGTGTGTGTGTGTGTGTTGTGTGTGTGTGTGTGTGTGTGTATGTGTGTGTGTGTGTGTGTGTGTGTGTGTGTGTGTACGCGTGTTTGTGTGTAAGTTTATATGTATGTGTGTGTGTGCATGTATATATATACATATATATATGTACATATATGATATGATATATTATATTATATATATGTGTGTGTGTGTGTGTGTGTGTGTGTGTGTGTGTGTCTGTATGTATTCATATTCATATCTGTTCATTTATCAATCTATCTCTATCTATCTATCTATCTATCTATCTATCTATATATATATATATATATATATATATATTATATATATATATGCATATATATAATATTATATAAATGTATGCACACACACACACACACACACACATACATACACACACACACACACACACACACACACACACGCACACACACACAACATACACACACACACGCATATATATATATATATATATATATATATATATATATATATATATATATATATATATATACATATATATATGCATATACATAAATATATATAAACATATAGACACACACACACTCATCAATAAACACATACACGCACACTAAAACAAAACACATATATACATGTATACATATATACACACACACACACACACACACACACACACACACACACACACACATGATATATACGTGTGCACATACATACGTAAACACACACACACACATACAACACACACACACACACTCACACACGCACACAATTCACACACACTCACACACACACACACACATAAACACGCGCGCACACACACACACACACACACACACACACACACACATCACACACAACACACACACACACACACACACACCACACCACACACACACACACCACATACACATACATATATACTATATATATATATATATATATATATATATATATATATGTATGTATTATATATATATATATTTTATATATGTATATATATATATGTAGGTAATTTATATATTTGAATATACATTATATGTATATATATGAATGGTATATATGTATACATATGTATATATTTATGTACATATATGTATGCATATATACATATACACATTCATATATATATATACATACATACATACATACATACACAAACACACACATACAAACACACACACACACCCACACACACACACACACACACACACACACACACACACCACACATTATATATATATATTATATATATATATATAGTATATATATATGTGTGTGTGTGTGTGTGTGTGTGTGTGTGTGTGTGTGTGTGTGTGTGTGTGTGTCTGTGTGTGTGTGCATGTGTCTACGTGTGTGTGTTTGTGTGCATGAATATACATATAATCTATCAATATGGTAATCTATTTATCAACCGGTATATAAATACATACTTTATACATACATGCATTTATATACGTATATATAGAGAGACACGCCACACTAAAACACACACACACACACGCACACACACACACACAAACACACACACACACAACACACACACACACACACACACATATATATATATATATATAATATATATATATATATATTATATATATAGAATAGATATAAGCAATACATATTTCTTAAATGTAATACTTATACATATGTATACATATACATATACATGTATGTATATATTATACATTACATACAAATACACACCACAAACCATACGCACACACACACACACCATAACACTTATACATACACATACACAATATACATATATACATATATGAGTGTGGTGTGTGTGTGTGTTGTGTGTGTTGCGGAATTCATGGTGATCAGATTGCAACAGGAACAAACGAAGGGAAGGGAAGAAAACAGACTAATATGCCGAAAGGGCCATTAGCTCGTAAACATCGTTTGGAAGGAACGTCTCTGGCTCCGCCTAACGTGGGACGACCTCCTCGCTGTAGTGCCAAACAGTACGAAAAGGGGATGTTCTGCTTGCATGTAATGGACTATATCTCAGCTTTGATACTCGGTTCTCCTTAACAACCTATAGGATCCTCTTGGCTGTCAAATAACAATGAACACAAAATTTCCAAATAATAAGCTTTGGAAGGAAAGAAAGAAAAAAAACAGTGAGTCCTAAATCCCTGTTGAGAGAGCTGAGTGACATGTGACCCCTGGCGACCTCATTTGGGCTGCGGTCAGACAGGTCGCTTCTAAGCCGGCTCAGAGAATTCAATAACCTTGCTAAAACACGGCTTTCTTTCTGGAGTGAATTTGCTCTGTATGATCTCCTTAGCTAATAGTGTTTCTCGCTTAATTTTTCCTTCCTGTCGCTTCTTTTTAATACCCTTTCTATGTCATTTTCGCATTTTTGGTGAAGATTTAACCCGCATGCAATATTTACTTTTAAGTTTCGCCGAGGTACTTCCTTGTTTCAGCAAGTGAATCCGCCGGGTTGGGAATGGAAGAAAAAAATATTGAAAAATGTTAATATCAGCATGGCCATAACGTAAAGAAAAAAGACGAAACAAATAAATACACAACATACCGGCCAGGGTAACAGATAAGGATCCCATGGACAGCCCTAAGCCACCATGGTAATATCCTTGGAGGATCAAAGAGGATTTAAAGGATGACAAAAAAAAAAATCCGGTTGTCCAAGACATTGATCCAACTCCACTTTTACGTCACCGCAGCGTTGCTTCACTTGCCCAACGTAAAAAAATAGGACTATGATCATTCTGAAAACGCTGCATCTTGCTTGAAGTAAGGAAGTGCTAGACTCTTGTATGACTGTCACTTTGGTTTCTAAAACAAGTAAACACATGAGGGTTACATAAAAATCGGTTTCGAGGCTTACGAGCATCGGCGTATTCTGCCGCTGGGTTCGAGAGTTCAAGGGAAAAGCATGGCGCCGCAGATCAGAAGCCAAGCCCTTTGCCACAACTCATTGTCAGTCAGAAGCTAGAACTTCAATTATGAGTTAATGAAACCCTCCGCTGTCCAATAGGAGGCTCATATGAATGCCGTCTCTTTTTTCTTGCAATCTCGAACGCGGTACAGGCTTTTCACCCAGAGCCAGATGTGAATATGATATTGACATATATGTGTATAGATTTCGGGTCCTTGTCTGAGAACAGTTTCTAAGGGGGGCCTCGTTCTCGTTCACTCCCTGTAGCTGGCGAGCCTAGCAAAGCCACAAGGAAATTGCAATCTGCTACCAACAAGATTCTTGCAGTTGGGGCATTTTTTCGCTCACATGTAACACAGAAGAAATCATCAGGTATGTTTTAAGTCCGGTGGGTGGTCTTGGTTGTAAGAGCTCTGTCAACACGCGTTGTTTTTTACCTGTAATGTCTTGGACCTACTCGAGAAGGAAAAGAAGAAAAGGAAAATGTCGACGGAGAGTATGGATTATCTTTTTTTTTTTTTAATCATCAGAGGAGAAATCTTTTCCTCCGTCTTTTTCTCTCTGTCCCTTTTGAACCCAATAACTCGAAACCTTTTTTGCCATTCTTTTACAACAACATAGTAGTGTAACGGCAGCCCTGGGATACGCTGCTTACTTATCTGCACACTGTCAACTTCCGAAACTCTTGACAAAATGGATATGTGACTCCAGTTCCTGTTTTTCTATTAAGTAGGACTCATAATTCACATCTTCATTCTCCTGCACATCATGTTCGATCACGGAGCGTTATGGCATAAGAAGATTGGAGAGACATACCTGATCATTGCTTTTCTGCTAAATTAAAGGGATTTGAATTCTGCTTCTTTGGAGTACGGAAAGATCTTGTTTTCTTGTTCTTCCACAGACATAACATAAGAAAGAAAAGAAAAGAAAAAGTCCTGTTTCACTGATGTGCCTTCTTTGCTGTGTCAAGGCTGTATTTTAATGGATGTTTCAGTGTAACGCTTTTGCACTTACAATTGAAGGAGAAAAGGCATAAATTTTTACATAACAAAACTAGACAATTAAAGGCCTGCTTAGACTGCATGCTTTAGCTTTATTCTGTTGCTTTGTTTTAGCCGAGTAGATGCTGTAGCTTGACAACCAATCTCCGGATCTATCATGGGTACGTATTTTTTCCACCAAAAGAAAAGAAAACATTAGTCAAAATTTCTTTATAGGCAATCATTTTGATAGGCAATTTAATCATTAGTGTCTGCAGGTTTTCCATAATTCATAATGACTTTCTTCCACATGTTGAGGCATAAATAGGGAACGGTTTGCTCTGCTTTGGCTTTTTCACTTATCCTAACCGTACTTTCAATATATATAAGGATTATAGATAACAGTCTCAAATATAATTCGTTAACCCATAAAACTGACTTACAACTCTCTGAATCTCGTGTTATTCACTTTTCTCTCGCTTCCCCCCCTAAAGTTTCTACATTGTGAAGTCACGCCAGTTTACGAATAGCTACGGTACTTTGGAATGAAAATATGTCAGATATGCTTGAATAATGGTACATTTTACTAAATAAGTATAGTTCTACGAATACAAACTGACTATTCATTTATTTATTCATTATTTCTATTTTGAACCAAAACACAAAAAACAACAACTCAGGGATCATAACAAATGTGATATCTAAATGGATTTATTACATTATATGCTTGAAAAAAAATACCATCTATCTCCCAAAAATCGAAATTAGTCTATAACATAACACAATGTAACCTTCATGTTTATTATCTAACCTTAAATACACCATAAACTAATTTCGTTTGTTCGCCATCTTTCATTTATATCAATAATAATAATAAAAAAGAACTTAAAACAGAATTTAATAAGAATTATACTTATATAGTGAAATGAGTTATGTATATCTGTCTCCAAAATAGATGAGTAAAATTAGACATAAGAATAGCGTAGCCGTTTTCTTGTATGTGAAAAAGTATAGTTATATCTCTTCTTTAGCTTTACTTTCAAAAGAATTCTATGTATAAAAGGTCCATTGAAATAGCAAAATTGTAGAGCCATTGTCCGTAATATTTGTTTTAGGTGTTAGAAGTTTGAAGATTGTTATAATTAGGGATAAAAAGGGAGAACACAAAGCGAAAGATAGAATAATTGCAAAACAATAGATTATACAATAGTGTCGTTGTGTAAAACTTTTCTGTGTTCTTTTTTCAAGAATAAGAAGGTAGGTGAACTTTTAACTAGAGTCTAAAAAAAAAGAGATTCAAAAATCTTCAAATATCCCCTTCAATAAAAAAAAAAAAAAAGTTCATAAAAGTTTCAGATAGATTTTTTTTTCTTTTACAACCTCCCTTTCAATAGCAAGTCACAATGGGCTGCCGATCATGAGATGCAACATTATAAAAAATTTTCCTGCAGCGGGAATAATGTATTCATGATGGTATGCAAATGGCAGTCGCCTATTCAATAATGTTATCGCTTATGAGGGAACGTATCCTGCACGGTAAGGGATGGAACGCCTTCAAAAATGAGCTGGAGAAGATGCAGCTTATATATCTTTCTTCCCTGATTTATTATTTATCTATCTATTTTTTCATATTTTCAGTCGTTTATTCATTTATTAATTTATCATTTCTATTTGTTTCCCCGTCTGTAAATCTATTCGTTTATTTATTATTCTTAAGTTTATCCGATAGATTGTGGACAATTCCGTTTCACTTCGCTTTTACTCACGTCAACATCTACTCTTTAGATTCCTTATGTAGATAGATTAAGAGTCAGTTTTCAACATGTCTGCGGGTTTCACGA
>NW_020872704.1:156764-166764 GCF_003789085.1 Penaeus vannamei
GAAAAAATGTAAATCAGTGCCATAATTTGTGATGTGTATCTGCAACATATTTTTTTCTGACAATAGCTAAAAACGACAATGAAAAAAGGAAGAAAAAAATAGAAAAAAAATACAGTAAACATTTTGATATAGTGACCGATGGACAGGCTTTAGCTCGACCATTGCCAATGATGATTTTCATTGAGAACGTGCTTGATTATTTTATAAGTACCTTGAGTATCATTATTGTCACCATCATCATTATTATTACCAAAGCTTTTATTGTCATTACTAACATATGGCTTACTATTTCCATTCATATGTGCATATATATGTTGCTATTAATGACATAATCATTTTCTGACATATCGTTTGTACCCATAGTTATTGCCATACCCTGTATTTTATCAATGTTTCGGTAATATTGCCGGTGTTGGTGTATCAGCATCCCTTTTATCATTATCTTTTCAGTCACTGGTATTATCATCATTGCATTACCACTACGAATTTTATTAACATTCCCCTCCTTTCATGACTGTTACTATTATCATTAACCGATTATGATAATCACAATATTCACACCACGCAAAAAAAAAAAAAAAAAAAAAAAAAAAAAAAAAAAAAAAAAAAAAAATAATAATAATAAAAAAAAACACTAAGAAGGGCGTCAAACTCACTAAATGACGAATGCCAGGAGTGAGAGTGCCAGCATCGCCTTCCGAGATATAATAAGTGCCACGGGAGAAGGGATAGGGGGGAGGGGGGGGGGAGTTCGATGCCAGGACGGGGAGGAGAGAAAGGTGAAGGTAGATGGGGAAAGGGAGATAAATGGGGGGGGGAGGAGAAGCATAGGGGGAGGTTTGGAAGGGTTTGAGAGGGGGGGGGGTCAGGGGAGGGGGAGGGGGAATGGGAGGGGGTATGGGAGAAGAAAGTGGAGAAAGAGGATGGGGAAAAAAGAGTCGACATGGGAATAAATAGGTAGCGGCTAATGATGGAAAAGAAGAAAAGGAAAGCTGGATTGATAATTAGGTATAGGTATTTGTGGATTAATAATCGGAAAAAAGAGGGGATACGCTCGAGAGTAGAATGATTATAGGCAAAAATCATGATAACAGGAATAACGATATTGATAATAATGATAATGATAAGGAAATAAAGATAGTAATAATAATAATAATAAAAGTATTCGTGATAATAACAATAATGATAATAATTATCATTATTATATTCACCTTTTGTATTTCATTATTATCATCATCATCATCATTGTTATCATTATGATTATTATTATCAATATTATGAAATGGAGGTTGATAAGAATGATAACAATTATGATAAGGCTAATAATATAGCAATAATGATAGAAATAATACTGATAATATTAAGAGTAATAACAATGATAATAGTAATAATAATAATGAATATGGAGACGGTCCTAATACTACTATTAATAATAGTAGTAATGGCAATAATATTAGTGTTATGATTGGTAATGTTATTTTCATTATCATTATGATAATAATGACAGTTATGATAATATTACTACTAATAATAACAGAAATTATTATCATTATCATTATTGTTAGCATTACTATAATCACCATCATCATTTGTATGATGGTGATGATAACAATAATGAAAATGATAACGATAAGGATAATAATAGCAACACTAATAATAGTAATGATGACATTAATGTTTATAACTGGGACAACACTAACACACGAGAAAATGAATGATTACAGTACAGTAAGCAGTAAAATTCCAAAAAATAAACCAAAATGCACTAAACAGACAACAGCAACCCTCCCAGAACACCACAGGGGGAGAGACATCAGCGGCCGACGGAACCGAGCACAAGAATCAGGGACATGGGCCGGTTCAGGGGCGGTCCTAGGGGCAGGGACAGGGAAAGAACTCACCCAAAGGAACTAGGGGTTAGGGGGAAAAAAGTTGGATCGAGAGGAAGATAGGGATGAAGGGGAAGAAACCGGGGGAAGGGAGAAGAGGAAGGGAAAGAGAGAAGAGAGATGGGAGAAAGGAGACGGGGGGGGGAAGAGGAAGAATAAGGGAGATAAAAGAAAGAGGAAGGAGAAGAGGAAGATCAAGAGGAAAGGTAGTGACAAGGGGGGGAAAGAGAAGAGAGAAGAGAAAGGGGAAGAGGGAGAAGGGAAAGGACCAGAGAGCTACGGACGGGCCGCCATTGAAACTCGATCCACGGCTTGGCCAGAAATAACGCCGCGAGTGTCCGCCAGCCCGGCTCGCCCGCCTGTCCCGCGCTCGCCTCCACGCAGGTACAAGCGCCTCGCCTCTCGCGGGGGGCGGTGGGGGCGGGGGAGAGAGGACGAGAGGGGGAGAGAGGGCGCGAGAGGGGGTGGGGGAGAGGACGAGAGGCGAGAGGGGGTGGGGGAGAGGAGAGAGGGGTGGGGAGAGAGAGAGAGGGGGGTGGGGGAGAGAGGGCGAGAGGGGGGGTGGGGAGAGAGGAGAGAGGAGAGAGGACGAGAGGGGGGTGGGGGAGAGAGGACGAGAGGGGGGTGGAGAGAGAGGCGAGAGGGTGGTGGGGGAGAGAGGATGAGAGGGGGTGGGGAGAGAGGATGAGGGGTGGGGAGAGAGGATGAGAGGGGTGGGGAAGAGAGGTGAGAGGGGTGGGGAGAGAGAGGGGAGGGTGGGGGGAGGAGTGGGGAGAGAGGGGGGGGTGGGAGAGAGGGAGAGAGAGGGGGAGGGGGGGGAGAGAGGACGAGAGGGGGGGGGAGAGAAGGAGAGGGGGTGGGGAGAGAGGCGAAGGGGTGGGGGAGAGAGGAGAGGGGTGGGAGAGAGAGAGAGGGGGGGAGACGAGAGAGAGGGTGGGGGAGAGAGGACGAGAGGGGGGTGGGAGAGAGGCGAAGAGAGGGGGGGGAGGAGAGGGGGCGAGAGGGGGAGGGAGAGTGGGGGAGAGAGATGAGAGGGGGTGGGGGAGAGAGGAGAGAGGGGTGGGGAGAGAGGATGAGGAGGAGGAGGGAGAGAGGGTGAGAGGGGTGGGGGAGGAGGAGAGGAGGGGGGAGGGAGAGGAGGGGGGAGGGGAGAGAGGAAGAGAGGAGAAGGATGAGAGGGGGGGGGAGAGAGGATGAGAGGGGGTGGGGAGAGAGACGAGAGGGGGTAGGGGAGAGAGAGGCGAGACGAGAGGGGTGGGAGAAAGAGGGGTGGGGAGAGAGAGGGGGGGGAGAGGGGTAGGGGGAGGGAGAGAGGGCGATAGGGGGTGGGGGAGAGAGATGAGAGGGGTGGGAGAGGGACGAGAGGGGTAGGGAGAGAGGGCGATAGGGGTGGGGGAGAGAGGACAGAGGGGGGTGGAGGAGAGAGGATGAGAGGGGGTGGGAGAGAGGATGAGAGGGGTGGGGAGAAGAGGGGGGTAGGGGAGAGAGAGAGGAGAGGACGGAGAGAGAGGATGAGAGGGGAGAGTGGGGAGAGAGACGAGAGGGGGTGGGGAGAGAGGACGAGAGGGGGTAGGAAGAGAGAAGGGGAGGGAGAGGAGGACGAGAGGGGGGAGAGAGGGCGATAGGGGGTGGGGAGAGAGGATAGAGGGGGTGAGGGATGTTGTTGGTTTATGATGAGGTAATGGTGAGGGAGAGGAATGGGAAAAGGGAATGCGGGACTATTATTGTTATTGAAATGAGTATTATTGTTAATATCATTATCATTAATATTATCATTGACATTATTATTTTATTATTCTATTATCATTATCATTGATATTTGTTGTTATTATCATTATTGCTCTTGTTCAAGTTATTATTATGATTACTGTCATCATCAATATCATTATTATCTCTGCTGTTATTAGTATTATCATTATCACTATTGGTATTATCAACATTATCATTATTATCAACAATGTCATCGTAATATTTTTATCGTTATCAACATAATCATAGTAATTATTTTTGTTATCTTTATTATCATTACTATTATTGTCATTATTGTTATTATTATTATTATTATATCAATCTTCTTATCGTAATGGCTACTATTACTTTCCTAATCACTATAATGATTGTTAATGTCATTATCAATATCATTTTTATAACCAACCCATAATTTTTTGTTTCATGACTTCATTATATTATTAACATAATTGTTACTATTATTGTGTTATCATTGATTTCATTATTGTTATTATTATCATCATTATCATAATGTTATTGTGTTATTATTATTTTCCATTATTATCATTACTGTCATTATCATTATTATTATCATTATTATTATCATTAATTATCGTTATTATCATCATTATTACTATTATTATAATTACTATTAGTAATAGTAGCTTTATCATTTATCAGCATTATTAATTTTACTGTTGCTCTTTCTATTATTTTACATGATTTTCACTATTACTATTAATACCAGTATTATTCTTAATGTTAATGTTAATATCATATTTTTCCATAATGTTTATTTATTATTGTTATTATCATTATCTCTCTTATCATTTTTATTAATGTTAATATAATTATTACTATTATTATCATTATCATTATTATTATTATGAAAACCTTTCTTATCATCTTCATTATCATTATTATCCTTATTATGAATATCACTATTAACTGTATTTTCATTATAGTTGTTACTATTATTATCATTATTATCATTGTTGTTGCTGTTGTTGTTGTTGTCCTTATTATAATTATAATTGATTTTATTATTATTGTTATCCTTATCTTGTTATCAATATTATTATTATTTTGTTATTATTGTTATCCTTATCTTGTTATCAATATTATTATTACCATTGTTACTATTATCATCATCATCATCATTATTGTTATTGTTATCATTTTCATTCTTATTATGATTACTATTATAATCATTATCATTATTATTAATGTTGTTATTATTATTGCCATTATTATTATTATTGCTTTTGATATTACTATTGTCAATATTTTTATTTCTGTAACTATCATTATAATTGATATTATCCTTATTATCATTCCTGTTACATTACTATTGTCATTATAACCATTATTATTAATGTGATTATTTTCATTGTTATCATCATCGTCATTATTATCATTATCATTATCATTACCATTATTATCATCATTATTGTCATTGATCTTTTGTTATTATTATTATTATCATTATTATTATTATTATTATTATTATTATTATTATTATTATTATTATTATTATTATTATTATTATTTTATCATTATTATTATTATTATCATTATTATTATTATTATTATTATCATTATCATTATTATTATGAGTTCTTTTTATTGTTTTATTTTTATCATAATTATTACTATGATTATAATTACGATTATCATTATTATTGTTATTATTATCAGTTTTTGATTATCATTATTGTTATTATTATTATTGTTATCAACACTATTACTGTTATTATTATCATTATCATTGTTATCATTATTATTACTAGTGTCATTATCATTACTATTAATATTATCATAATGATCATTGCTATTATTGTTAATGGTATTATTATTATTGCTGTTGTTGTTATTTTTATTATTATCATTGTTATCGTTATTGTTATTATTGTCGTTACTACTTTTATTATCGTCATCATTACTCTTATTATTTTGATTATTATCATTATTGTTACTATTTATATCGTTTGGAGTACCTTTTTTTCTTATCATTATTATTACTATTATCGTTTTCTTCATCATTATCATTACTATCATAATTATCATGGTTATTATCATCAGTATTATGATTATTACTTGTATTGATTTACTATCATCATTAGTAATGTCGTTATCATTGTTATCATTATTCATAACATTTTCTTTCAATCATCATTACCATAATAATTAATGTTTTTCATCAATTTGTCTTGTTTATTATTACTATACTATTATCATTAATGATATTGTCATTATCGTTAACATCATCATTACTACTTCAATGCTGCTACTGTTGCTACTGCTCATTGTTGTTGTTGTCGTTATTTGCATTATCATTATCATTATTTCATCAACTTTATCATTATTACTGCTATTTTTCAAATTATCATCATTATTATTATTGATTATTACTATAATCTTTTCTTTTGTTATTACGATTATAATTTTTATTGATATTTTTGTCATTGTTATAATCATTATTGGTATTATTATTATTATTATTATTATCATTATCATGATTATTATTATTATCATCATCATGTTTATTATCATTGATGATATTTTCATTGTTATTACCAGCAGTCGTTGTAGTGGTAGTATTAAAATAATTATTTCTATTATCATCATATTTTAATATTTTCGTTATTGTCATTATTATTATCATTATCATTATTATCATTAACCTCATCATCATCAATAATATCATTATTATTATTATAATCATATTTGTTGTATAACGTGCTGCATCCATTATCATCTTGAATGCTGTTAATCATTACTATCATCATCTTTATCATCATCATTATGTTGTTCAAATTTCTGTTATCAATAAACTCATGAGAGGTGAATTTCTTATCTTCACTGGTGTCAATAGTTTTCACTTATATTTTCATCTTTATCATTCTTCTTATTGCTTCATAATCATTATTAACGTTCTTATTGATATATTTACCACCGGTACTTCTATGCTCAACATCATCATAATGATAATCATTAGTATTACTAAAAGATACCCATTATCATTATTGATATTACTTGTAATTATCTTTTTATTGTCATTTCAATACTATTATCAGAAACGTGTCTACTTCTATCATTGCAATTTAAACTATAATGGTCATTACTATGATTTCATTATCCTCACTGCTAATGCAGTTGGTATTGTTCTTGCTTTCACCATGTTTCATATCATTAACATTATCATTATCATCATCATTATCCTAATAATCTCTATTACGAACGCCTTTACATAAATCGTGGCTGCTCTAAATATTACCATGAATATTATTATTATTCCTTATTATCACTATAGTCATAATATCCTTAATGCTACTGCTAATGACACTGATATAATTGTTACATAATTCCTTACCATCACTCTCATGCTACTGGTATCATTTCAATATGGCTGGTTTGAATAAGACCATTATCATCAATGCCATTGGAATTTAAAGTTATTATTCTTATCATGCTCAGCTCATTGCTGCCATCGCTGCATTATCCTCATTATGTTATCGTCATCATCATCGTCATTTCATTGTTATTTTTTGGATTTTGTTATTGATACTATTATCGCCATTCTATCATTATTACTATTATCATCGTGATGGATCTGATTCTCTTTCTATTTATCATTATTTTACTAATACAACGTACATTATGCAATCGAGGTTTGGATTTTCTTGTATTTGTATATTGTTTTATAATAACACTGATTGTTTGTCTTCGCTATTGCTCGCATTATTATTTTTGCTATTGTTACTATCATTATTGCTATCATTATTGTTGTTGTTATGATAGTTGTTATTTTTATGATAATGGCGTCATCATCACCGTTACCTCTTCACCATCATCATTATTTCCTCAATAGCACAGTTAAAAATAGCAGTAGTAAATATCACAAAAGGGAGAACTGGCAACTCACTCTGAAGCACTCATAGTCACTAAGTTGCCTTTGAGAAAAAAATGTTTTGAAGGCTTTAAATTTCAATAAAAAGTAGTGAAATTTCCCTATGTAAGTTTTAAAAAACAATAATTATGTAAGTAGAAGTCTAACGAGTTAGGGTATTAGAATAAAAAATCGTCTTTACGAATCGGAGTACTCCAGGCCTCGGTGAGAGTTGCCAGGTACTTTCTTTTCAGCGAATGGACGTGCTGTAGATGATGCGTTATATTGATGCACTCCACAACCTATTACTACTACTATTGTCATTGTTGTTGTTTGGTTGTCATTGTTGTTGTTATAATTGTTATTATTATCATTATTATTATTTTACTCGCCTCCTGCTTTAAAAAGCTTTTCAACTCAAGGACTAAATCACCAAGATAGGAAGGGGTTACATAAGCATTTGTTTACCCTTTCCCTTGAAATAACATGATAATGCTGACTACCCCTTGCAAGGTACGCAAGATCTGCACTGATTCCCTTGCTGATTTCTATATTTTAGTTGCTTGTGTCTGAATCTCCTTCATTCCTATAAAAAAGAAAAAAATATGAAAGATAAATAGGTCATTCGTTCTATTGATAATATTTTTTTCAATATTATCTTCATATTTAGAAATGTTGATAATAGTAACGGTAATATTGGTAATGGTATTATAACTATATAACAAATAACCTTACTTGCATATATCATTATTCCTATCAATGGGTGTTGTAGATTTTGATGATCATTATGATCATCATTATCATAATCCTTTTAATCATTACTGCCGCGACTACTACTGTATTAATAATTAAAGTAATAATGATAATGATAATAATGTTAATGATGTTAATAATGATAATGATGATATTAATGATAATCCTAATAATTATGATTATTATCATAATTGTTACCAGTTATTATTGTTAATGTTATTATATTTTGCACCTATATCATAATCATTATTAGTGCTGATTATCATCATCATTACTATCATAATAATTCACATTATCATTTTCTCATCATCATCGTTATCGTCGTCATTACTCTTTCTAATATCGTCATTAACATGATTACCATTGTCATGTATGATCATATTCGTTATCCAAAAGCCGGACATAATATCTGCGCTCGATTATCTGGCCATTCTTACAGTTTACCCGAATAGAAACACATGTTTACAAATACTCGAGCGTCTGCACTAACAGAACTCGAAGGAACTGCGCGAACTCACTGTCTGAGACCCCATTCCTGAGACACATAGCTGGCGTTCCTCCTTCGGCCCCTCACCTTTCGATCTTTTTCTCCTCAGTGCATCGCTGAACTTAAGTTTTATCATAATGCAGTTTAGGTTGATGCCTAATTTGTAGGCTATGTTTGCTCTAATTCACTCGTTCTAAATGCGTTCACACTTGTATATGTACCTAAGGTGTCCCCCGCACGTTACGGATATTCAGTGCGATAAAGAAATAAACTGATCCTGATGTATTCTTTGCCTAAGTGCATTTTCGGATTATCTCAGGCATGAGGTGGATTTTAACAGTCAAAGGTACACTGAACTCGGTGGCGCATCTCATACTAGAAGTAATCTTGTTGCAAGTAAATGGTGACTCCTTCCCCCCCCCCGGCATGTACACGTTTTTTTTTCTTTTTCTTTTTGTTAATCAGTTCGGTTCTTCTGCCTCTAACGGTAACTGAGCACCAAACTTAATTATCATATTATTCCAAGGGAAAGGGTAAACGAATGCTTATGTAACCCCTTCCTATCTTGTGGATAGAGCATCGTCTACTTATATTTAAATATTCTTTGACTTCAACTAAAATTTGTAAGTCGTGCGACAAGGCGTCATTTGTAATGTCGCGCACAAACATTTATACGAAAATATAAGTATTAGTATGCATGTGTATTTATGTATATACATACACACAAACATACAGGCACACACACACACACACACATATATATGTGTGTGTATGTTTATATATCATACACACACTCTCATATATATATATATATATATATATATATATATATATATATATATATATATACATATATATATATATATATATGTATATATATATATATATATATATATATATATATATATATATTTATATATATATATATATATATATATATTATATATATTATATATTATATATATGTATATATATATAATATATATACATACTATTCATACATGGCATATGTATACACACACACACTCATATATATGTGTGTGTGTGCGTGTGTATGTATTCATGTATGTAAGTATATATATATATATATATATATATATATATATATATATATATATATATATATATATATATATATATATATATAGTATATATATATATATGTACATACATTACATACATACTATATATATATATATATATATATATATATATATATATATATATATATATATATATATATATATATATATA
>NW_020872704.1:174264-181786 GCF_003789085.1 Penaeus vannamei
TGCGTGCGTGCGTGCGTGCGTGCGTGCGTGCGTGTATGTGTATGTGTATGTGTATGTGTGTGTGTGTGTGTGTGTGTGTGTGTGTGTGTGTAAACTTTCAGTAAAATATGAAGAATAAAATCTAAAGCTAAATCCCTTCCTTTAGGCGGCATATGCTCCATATTTCCTAACATTCAATAGACATAATAATCCGATAAATTCCCCTAAGGAGAAATACCTGAAAGCGTCTGGTAACAACGGGTTCGTGAGCATGTGGCATCACTGTCGAGGTCCTCCTGCTCTGGCGGCTGCCAAGTGGAGGCGCCTCGTGTGTTGACCCCTCTCCTTCCCTTGTTTACAGATTACATGGAGAAACGAGGTAATATGCCGGTGCCCACCAGAATTGTACGAAGGCTAGATGTCTTAAATCTGGGATAAGGTTGTGCATTTACTAAATGAACCCTTGGTAATGTACTAACCGAGTGAACTTGGCTGCCAGTCCTTGGCATGTGTGGCAAGGCGCCAAACACCACCGAAAGGTCGCTAAATGTTATCGTTCCCACAGCAGTGAAATATACTTCCCTTTAATATTCGCCCGCGCTGTTATTCCCACATAAACACCAGCCACCGACGGGCCAGCTGGATGAGCACTGCCCAAGCAAAAAGCGCAGGAGGAAGGCAGAGAGGGTGGCGTTAGGAAGTGGAAGCCAAGGCCGCGCGAAGGAATGCGGTGGCCGTTCCCCGAGCCAGAGTGCGCTGGCGCTCGTTCGACTCGGCCCACCCGATCTCCAGAGTTATTCTTCACATCGAGTTATGTAATGAATACGGCACCGGGCCTTCGTCATGTTGACAAGCGGCATCGCAGGCGCAAAGGCCCCGCATCCCCCGGGGGAGCGAGACCGGAGCAGAATAGCTCCTTCCTGAGGGTCGTTGTTGGGTGTATGCCTCGAGTTCCTAGCCGAAGAATGTCGGTAGATTGTACTCGGTTGGTATTCTTACCGGGCATTCGCATGTGTTTATTAGTATAGACCGCAAAGCTTTGGGCCGCTCGTTTCGTCAAAGCAAACCGAAGAAAGCTCTAATCCGCACTATGTTTCGGTCTCTGTGTTACAGTCCAGCATCATGAACACCGGTCGTCAGTATGCGCGTGCCCTGCATAAGAGTTTTGAGCCGGTAATCTTCCCTCATGGAGTGATCAGTGTAGCCAGAAACGGAAGGTCGCACAGGCATTATTCATAGCCCAAAATTATCGTAAAGGCAGCAGACGGTCGCGCTTATATGGCATCTGTGTGGGAGGGTCGTGTCTAAAATACTTGCGGGGTTAGGTCGTATTATAAAATTACCCTTGCGTAGGTTACATTCAGTCTGCTCAGAGCGCTATTCTGAATAATGAGCAGATATGCGTGGATTACCTTCGATACGGCTCCGTTGAGATATGTTATTGAGATCCCTAATATCCTTGCGATCATAGCCTTAGTGGTAGCGTGTGGAGTATTTTCACCGGAGACCAATATAATATCGGTCAGCAGAGTGTAGTGCAAGAGACAGTATCGCCACGCGGACAGCATTGGCACTCCGGCGTCATTCTGCACTGCGATGAACGTATAAATTGGAAGCACAAGGGCGACACGCACAATATTCACCTCACCATCATTACACACGCTGTCATCCTACACAAATCCACGAGAGCGATGGACCAAGTAGCTGGCGCGAACGTCACTCCCCTCCACTTTCCATCACTCATCACACAGCCTATGCACGTCGAGGCGCCAGTATCCTCGCAGCGCTCCGTCCACTGTGTCGAAACACACTGACACCGCATGCGAAAGGAGTCTCGTCCTGGACCTACACTCCGCCTCCTTCTCCTCATTCTCGTACTCCTACCCCACTACTCTATCTGCCCTCCCCCCCCTTGCATTGCTCTGCAGTGACACTCTCTTTCCAAGCCTTCACACAACCCTGACTATCCTCCCAAACCCAGATGTTACCGATTATTTCCTCATCCTACTCCCACCATTACCCCCACTCATTCCACTCCCGCTATATCCCATTACTATCTATGTTACTTACACCTCTCACTCCATCATACTACTCCACATATATACTCCACCCCTACATCTATCAACCCTCATCTCACTTCCCTCCACCTCTTCCTCCTTTACTAACTCATCTCCCTATCTGCTGATGCCATGCACATCACCTCCTGTTATCAGCTGCCCCCCTCCCACACATATCAAATCATTCACCCCCACATCCCCACCTCTCCCTTTCACTCCCCATCTTCCCCACCCCTATTCACTCCCCCTCTACCTCCCATTACCACTATGATACCTTTTACTACTCCACTTCCATCTTTACCCACTCACCCACTTTCCCCCTTTCCACCTACTAGTATCTCCCTTAACCCTCCTAATCCTTTAGAAGCTCGGCTCGAATTATTGTGACAAATAGCTGATGTAGTATATCTGTTTATCATCTACTATATGTTGATGTATATTATTGTCCGCTCATATAGTCACGATATTTTTCGGTTTTGCCATTTCCCTTTTATCCATTTATTTATACCTCATCTTTCTAAATCATTTTATTTACTTTTTCTTATCATATCCTGAGGTCTTCTTTTGCATTTCTTTACTTATGTTATGTCTTCTATTCTTTATATATTATACTTAATTATAACTAATATTATTCTACTCTGAGTATTGTCTTTATATATACTTCTATAATTTCATCATCTTCTTAGTTATATGTCAGTCTAATATTGTGCTCTATGTTTCACTATTTCAATCAAGTACGCTCCAAATGTAATAATAACAATTACAATAGCATAACTATACTATATTAAGTAGTAATATAAGTATAAAGATGCATAATTATACAACAATGCAGTCTAATCAGATACGTCACACACACAACTACTTCAACTCACAACTCAACAAACACTATACATACTATTACATAGACATTACTCAATTTAAATATGATATCATATAATAATACTTAATTAATTACACTAGATTAAAACACATTAAACACTAAATATAACTAATATATATTATACATTAATTGATAATAGACGATTTATATATTATTATATATATTATACAAGTAACACAGTAATAACACGACGTTAAAACTCTACACATCTATATAAATATTTTGTGATCATATAACCTTCCTATAATATTGCTTACTCTGTCCCACTATTTATAGTTATGTGCATAAAGAAATAAATTGTAGTATGTCTATAGCAGTGCTCATTAAATGTAGTAGATAAGCTTAATATTCGTTATGCGAAACATCGTGTACGATTGTTGACTTTGATAAGTTATGTGACATGCAATTAGAACATATGATATATATATAATTATACTACAGGATAGTTTACGGTGATAATAATTATTGTTATATTATTATTAATATATTAGTTATGTTAGCAATATTATATTTACGATTCATATACTTTTATTATTGATCACTCTATTCAAGTAAGAATTAAAACTGCTATCTCTCTCTGCCCATCTCTCTTACTATCATATTATCAATCAGATCTCATCTATTCTCATCGTTAACCTCATTTGCCTATGTATACCATATGCTTCTTAGTACACTCAATGATACATTACTCCATACACAATGTCTTTCATGCTCTGAGCATGCGAGATCTGCGAATTCGTCAACGAACATCCTGATCTCACTCCGTCTCCTTCCGGCCTGCGACGTCTCCTCTCTACCTCACTAAACAGCCCGCCACACACCTACAGTCCTCTCACTGCTTCGATGCGATGGCGCATGCAATGGAGTGATACGAAGCGCCTATAAACTTATATCACATAAAGTAGAAATGCACTAATGATTAAGTAAGAAAAAAGAATTATGAAAAGATAGAGCTATATTGTTACACAAAAGGCTGTAATGGTAGGTATTTTATGATTTTCAGAACGGGTAATGCAATGGTCTATCAGATTCTTATTATAGTTTATTATTATAGCATCACGCTCGCGGATAAAATCTTAATTAAAATCTTGATTATCAATAAGTTAATTATTTTTATGCACTATTGCTAAAGTGAGTGGACGATAGGACTATAGTATATTATTAGTATTAGAGATGGTAACTGGGAATACTGAAATTTCTACACAATGTAATTTAATATGCCAAGACGATAAAACTGACTTCAAATTTTATCCTTTATCACAGAAGACGATAAAATCAATACTTGCTAATTTTATAATCATATTCCATACATCCATAGTAACGAAATCAGAGAATAATGGTAATCTAATATATCCTAATACCTAAAGACAAAAATCATATGATGATTGCCCTCAATATTATCACTATCCAAGGTAACACGAATATCTAGTAGATAGATAATTGACTCATATTATATGATTTTAACCTATCAAGTACACGATAAACACAATGAAGTATGCTCAGATATTAATCCTATCAAAGATCAGTTAAATCAAGATATTTGACTAATTATTAATTATAATTAATTATTCACTCATAGACACGAAAATCAGATATTGACTCAATTATAAAACCTATCCATTGTAGATGAACGATAAATCAGCATATTGCATCAAATGATATTATCCTATCACAAGACGAAAATCAGATATAATGCTTTCATAATTATATCCTATCCAAGACGAAAATCGGCATATTATAGCATTCTAATATGATCTCATAATCCGATTAAGAAGCGAAAGATCATGATTAATTGCTAAATTATTAATTACTTATTACTCACAGACAATCAAAAAAAACTCAGACTCATTGCTCAAACTCTCACCTACAACATACCCCACAGCTACAGCACAAACATCACAACTATCATCGAGCACTCACAACCTCATACCACTAATCCATAGACAAAACTCAACACATATATTGGTATAAAATTATCTCTATCAAGACTGAAAAATATCAGATAATTGACATCATAAATTATGCCGGAATCTCAAGAACATAATATCAGTATATGGATAATTATCCGTATATACCAGACGAATCTAGATATTGACTGAAATTAATCACTTATTCCAGACTGAAATCAAGATATTGCTTATAAATATATCCTAGTATCACCTAATGAACGAGAATAAAAAAATACACAGATATGCACTCCTATCAATATCCCCGTATAATCCAAATCGAAAAATCAGATAATTGTCTTAACAAATATATATACCTATCCAAGATTCAGTTAAAATCTAGTACATATTTGATCATCAAATGTAATCACTATCCATAAAACACTGATAATATCATGACTAATCAGCCCTTCAATTATTCACTATCCAAGGACGAAATCGGTAATATATGATCTACATGATTCCTAATCCAATAGACGAATAACAGGATTATTGCTCAAATTATAATCCTAATCCAGACGAAATTCAGATATTGAGCTATTTAATTATTTATATTAATCCACAAGACGATATGTAAATCAGATAATTGACACACAATTTTTATCCGTATACGCATATAACGGAAAGATTCAGATATTGACTCAATATATAATCATATTCCACAAGACAAAAATCATAATATATATAGTATGTTAATAGATATATACCTTAATGATCAAGATAACTGAGAAAATAGATAATATTGAGCTTTATCAGATACTACACATATTCATTAAATACTCAAGACAAAATCAATAGATATTGGTATAATTATCCCTAATCCCAAGATCGAAATACTAACTAATGAGCTCAAATTATCCTTAATACCAAGACTGAAAAATCATATATATGCTCAATTTATACCTATTACCAAGACGAGAAATCAGATATTGACGTAGTAAATTATATCTCGTAGATATACACAAGACGAAAAATCAGATAATGTCATCAGATATTATATACCTTATACCAGAGCAGAATAAATCTAGATATTTGGCTTAAACATTATCATTACCAAGTACAATAAATTCATATGACTTATATGTTTATGACTCTTAATAGATATCCTTATCAAGACGAAAAATCAAGATAATTTAGCATAGATTTATTCTATTCCAAGACGAATAAAAGATAAATTATAATCAAGATGAATAATATTGCTACATATATATTAAAGACCGATATTCCTAAAAGACGAAAATTCAGTAAATTTGCTCAATTTATCACTTATCCAAGTTAACGAGTAAAATTAGATATTTGCTCAATATATCTGCATATCCAAGATCTGAGAAAATCAGAGATATTATTGACTATCATATCAATATCATCCTCCACCTACCGTGAACGAAATATGCAGATCAGTGCGTATCCATCAATATTCAACTATACCAAGACGAAAACATTAAGATATTATTCGCTACATATTCCATCATTCAAGATCGCATAACAAATCTCTAGACATATGTTGTACTCATTATCCTATCCAGATCGACAAATCAGATATTGCCTTATGCAATATTTTCCTATAACTATAACAGATGAAAATATACTATATTACTCTAAGATTTGTTATACCATCCTTAAAGACAGAAAATTCATGAATGTCCTAATTTTATCTCAGTTCTACTATAGACAGAAAAAATCAGATATTGACTTCAATTATCCTATCCAAGACGAAATTGTCAGATATTGCTAAATTATCCGTTATCCCAAGGACAAAAATCAAGATATTGCTCAATTCATCCATTCCAAAGACGAAAATCAGATAATATGTAGCTACCAATATCACGTATCCAAGACGAAAATCAAGATAATATTGACTCAATTATCTATGCCAAGACGAAAATTCAGATAATTGACTATATTGTATCATTATATCAAGACGAAATCAGATATTGTCATAAATATATCCTATCCAATGACAAAATCAATGACTATAATCTCCAATTATCCATAATTACCAGGACACGTAAAAATCACTACAATAGCGCTCATTACATACCCACACACAAGACGCGAACAATCAGCACAACTCACGACTCAATCCATTCACCATACCATCATACAAGAGTACACGACATACCAGACACACTATACAGCTAACAATCATTCATCAACACCACACTACATCACAAGAACGAACATACAACAACACAATCATCACACTATAATCACACTACCTCACAATCAAGAAACCGAAACTTCTAGATATTGGCTCATAATCCTTATCCAATTACGAATAATTCAGAATATTGCTCAAATTAATCCTAATACAAGACAGAAATCTGTGAAAAATTAGCTCAATTATTACCTACCAAGAACTGAAAATCGAGAAGTATATTGCTAATGATAATTCCTATCCATAGTTAACAGACATCCACGACACACAATCACAGCTACACATATATAATCTACATAATCACACAGACGAAATCATGAGTACAAATCAATGCAATCATATAAAATATCAGCTATCAGACTGAGTAAGTCGGTATTATCTACCTCAATCGTACCATAGAACCGAAATAGATATCGTCATGATAATTATTACCTTATACTCGAGACGAATATCTAGTAATATTGATAGAGATACTCATATCAGTTGATACCATATTCAAGAC
>NW_020872704.1:181883-201883 GCF_003789085.1 Penaeus vannamei
CGAAAATCAGATATTGCTCAATTATCCATCCAAGCGAAAATCAGATATTGCTCAATTATCCTATCCAAGACGAAAATCAGATATGCTAATTATCCTATCCAAGACGAAAATCAGATATTGCTAAAATTATCCTATCCAAGACGAAAATCAGATATTGCTCAATATCCTATCCAAGACGAAATCAGATATTGCTCAATTATCCTATCCAAGACGAAAATCAGATATTGCTATATCCAAGACGAAAATCAGATATTGCTATTATCCTATCCAAGACGAAAATCAGATATTGCAATTATCCTATCCAGACGAAAATCAGATATTGCTAATTATCCTATCCAAGACGAAAATCAGATATTGCTCAATTATCCTATCCAAGACGAAAATCAGATCGGAAATTATATTGCTAAATTATCCTATCCAAGACGAAATCAGATATCGCTAATTTATCCTATCCAAGACGAAAATCAGATATTGCTCAATTATCCTATCCAAGACGAAAAATATAAAATCCTATCCAAGATCACGCTAATTTATCCTTATCCAAGACGAAATCAGATATTGCTAATTATCCTATCCAAGACGAAAATCAGATATTGCTCAATTATCCTATCCAAAGACGAAAATCAGATATTGCTCATTATCTATCTATAAATTATCCTATCCAAGACGAAAACTGCTCAATTATCCTATCCAAGACGAAAATCAGATATTGCTCAATTAATGGTATCCGTAGATAACCTTGTGATTACCATTATCAATAATAGTTTTGCTCAAGAGGCGAAGGTGCTTGAGTACTATGGTGCACGGGAGGTCGAGGCCTTCCGGTGCCGTGAGTGACAAAGGCCTCAGCTATTCCTAGCGCACAGGGGGGGGGGGGGGACGTGTAGACCCTGTAGGGGAAGCTGTACCCACTTTGTTTTTGTTATCAATATGGATATTCTTAGTGTTGCTGTTGGTGGTGTTATCATCACATAATTGTTGTTATTTTGCCATTGTGTTGTTCTTGTTATTATTATTATTTATTTTATTATTATTATTATTATTATTATTATTATTATTATTATTATTACTATTGTTATTATGATCATTATCATTATTATTATTATCTTTATTATTACCATAATTATTGTAATTATTATAATCATTGATTATATTTTTACTATCATTATTAGTATCGTTATTATCATTATTTATATTATCATTATTATTTTTACTAACATTATTATCATTATCATTGTTGCAATCATTATTATCACTACGATCAGTATTATCATTATTATTACTATTAACATTATCATTATTATTATTATCATCATTATCATCATCATCATCATCGTCGTCACCATCATCATCATTATCATTATAATTATCATTGTTTTCGTTCTTGTTGTTGTTATTATTATTATTACAGATATAAGTAGACTGACTCTGCTTTCTCAAATCTGGTAGAAACGCAATCATGTGATAATTTGTTATATGTAGAACTAAAGATGCAAAGACTAGTTAAACTGCGAATAAGAAGAAAAAGTGAACAAATATGACAGAATAAAAAGTTCTGTTGCCTAACCCCCCTCCCCCCCCCCCACACACACACACATACCGCCTTTCTGTTTGTATTTCGTATTGTGTGACGAAATATTAGGAGAGGGAAGGGGTGGTGGAGGTGGGGGGGGGGGGGGGGCTGACAGCTCATGGCATTTCTTCATTTCCATTTTGCTAACTCCTTGCTCCTCTTGTCCGTCGTCTTCTGTTGCAAAGTGAATAAGAAGCTATACTTTTTAATCTCTTTCTCTCTCTCTATTTCTCTATTTATCTTTACTCTCTCTCTCTCTCTCTCTCTCTCTCTCTCTCTCTCTCTCTCTCTCTCTCTATATATATATATATATATATATATATATATATATATATAATATATATATTATATATATATATATATATGTACATATGCATATATGTAATACACACACACACACACACACACACACACACACACACACACACACACATATATATATATATATATATATATATATATATATATATATATATATATATATATATATATATATATATATATATATATATATATATATATATATATATATATATATATATATATATATATATATATACATATATATATATATATATATATATATATATATATATATATATATATATATATATATATATATATATATATATATATATACACACGTTCACATACATACATATATGTGTGCCTGTATAAATGTTTACCCACCTCTATCTGTACCACATTTCTGTCTGCGTAATATATTCCTCTCTCGCACTCTCTCTGTCTCAGAACTTGAAAGCAAAACTAAACCGTCACAGCAAGCAGGCGTGGGAACAACATGGGACACGAAATATTTTGGGCTTTGGTTAACATGTTTACGACTTGTTGCATTTGACAGAGCACACACACAACCATATCTACTCGTTTATCTATATGTGTGTTGTATGTGTATGTATATATGTGTGTATGCGTGCATGTGTGCGTTGTGTTGTTGTGGTGTGTGTTGTTGTGTGCGTGTGTGTGTGTGATTTTGTTTGGTTGATGTGGTTTTTGGTGTTGTTTGTTTTTTATGGGTGGGTTTTTTTATGGTGTTTTGTATCGTTTTGTTGGTATGTGTTATGTATAACAAACACACTATAATATGCTTGAGTACGTGCGTGTAGTGGTGCGTGTTGTGTGTGTGTAGTGTGTGTGTAGTAGTGTGCTGCTGTGGATAGTGTGTAGCGAGTGTAGTATATACATATAACTAATACTACTAATCAAACATCACAATACATATCCTACTAACATATATATATATAATATTATACTTTGTGAGCTGATGTCAGAGAGTGACACGACTCACACCATTTATACATATACATACATACTAATGCATTACATAGAACACAAACATCTATCAGCGACAGCACACCAAGACATACACACACACACACCAAGCAACACATCAGAACACACACTAACACACAACATAACACACAATCACACATCAGCTAACATATACTATCACACGACACTAGACACATATCGACAATAGTTATCAGAAGCGACGTCTATAATCTTGCACATACGTCACGTATGATAATGGTTTAAGTTATATGATTAGTGATGTGTTAGGTTGAGAATGTTAGTAGTGTGATGTGTATAATATATATATATATTATTATATATATATATGCATATATTATTATATAGTTATAAGATATATAATATATATATATCCTATATATATATATACTTTAATATAGTATATATATATATATATATATATATATATGATATATATGTGTGTGTGTTAGTTATAGTACGTGTGAGTATTGTGTAGTATATGTGTTAGTATGTATGAGCATGTTACTAGTTCATTATATCTAAAGTGTTATATGTAGTTTTAACTTTTTCTATAGTCTTACTGCTATAATACTATTAATATTATATCAATTATATATGATGTGATGTTATTAATTATATATATATATACTAATTATAATATATTAATATTATTAATATAATATATGTATATTAATTAAGAATATATTATTAATATATATATATTTAATATATGTATGTTATTTAATAATATATTAATATTAATATATATTAATATATAATTATAATTATATATATATTATATATAATAATTAATTTACATTAATATATATATGTTTATCTTATATATACTTGTCAGTAATATAATATCCAAATACATGAATTAAATCAATAAATAACTAATATATATATAACTTATGTATATATATATAGATTACTCAACTTCCTACTTTACTCAGCTATAGCATATATTAAATCGAAATATCGATAAATTATTTACTAATATAAAATAATATATATAATTATTTTAATTATTAATACTAATATAGTTATATGTACCTCAGTTGTACTTATACATTTCAGTTAAGACACTTGGTATTAATATTCATTTATTACCAAACCCTTCGTAAAAACACACTATATATATAAAAGGTCCTTACTGATGTTAACTGACATATATAATATACAATGCTAAGATTATATATAGCCTATTCCATACATAAATATATACAGTGATAATTATAAATTATAAGTCTATTGTTTATACATGCAGTATTATTATGTAGTGATATATCAGTATGATGATAATATTAATATTAACATATTAATAGTGCGTTAACTCATAGTTATGTATGTATCCAAATTTATAATTTTTATTATATTACGATATATAAGTTATATACTTATCGTATACCCATAAATTACAATCGACCATTCATCCTAGTAGAAACTATGCATAGGTACATATATCTATTATAAACGCCACGTTGTGTTATGGTTGTCTGTAAAACTTTCCCCTTGAATGCGTGCAGCACCGCCTTTCATTCTCTTGATAACTGGCAGTACCGATAGTCATATTATTCTATTGTAATACACTATATTCACTATATGTTCTAATATACCATAATGTTTACTATGATGACTTACTTATCTCGATTCATCATGAGTTTCTTGATATTACTTTCTGTTATTCATTATCAAATTATTTACTTATTTCTCTATATCTCTCATTATATCATCTTCTCATCCAATAATTTAAGTGTATCCCAGTCACCTCATTCATACTATTCATCATTTCATCAGTTAATCATAGCTACTTAATCTTTTTCTATCATTCCTAACCTGCTTCTCTTATACGTGCTATCTGTCCATCGTCTATCTTTATCATTGTTATAATATAGCTATATAAACATTCTCTTACTTCACTCTTTTACTCTTCTCTTCTCTCATACTCTCATCCTCTCTATTATCCTACTCTCTTATCTACTTACTCTACTATTACTCTTCCCTTATTATCCCTTCTCTATAATTCACTCTATCGGTTCCTTCAGATCCATTATTAATTATATTCTATTAATCATTATTAGAATATTTCTTGTATCTGGTTTAACAGTTGAATGCTATCAATTATTCCCTTGATCGAATGATTCACTTTGATGGTTGCATCCACACGTTCTGTGCTGTCAATCTAACTGACTGACGCTCCGCCGTCCGTACTATCTCTTGACGTGGGTCGCCGCGGAGAGTACGAGCTTCCCACCTCCCAGCTCGCGTCTCGATCTCTTTAGCATTGTTCATCCGACGCCGCGTCTTTCATAGGCTGTCCCGAAAGGAACCCACCGCCCGCTTAGTCCTTTGGTTGGGGGAGTTCTTGACCGCTATATAAGCCCTGCTAATCATTCTATTCTATCATCATATTCAATGATGTGTTACTCTATTCTCCACTATTCTGCTGTAGTTATTGCCTGTCTAGTGATCTGATGTTTCCTATATACTAATTTTCTATTCATTCATAAACGATTCTGATCATCTATGTCTTCTCTCTTCTATTCATTATATGCTTCATTCTTCTATTTCAAAATCTTTATAATTGTTTTCATCTGTTTAATCTTGTTACTTTCTTACCAGTACTTTCATTTCATTATACTTATTACTTTATTCTTATCTTATCTATCTGTCTTATTATCTTATCTTCATTCTTCTTCTCTCTTCCTATCATCCTTATTATTATTATCTACTTATTACAACTACTTACTTCTATTATTCCTCTTCATTATCTTAATTATTATCATTATTCTTATATCTAATTTCATCATCTTTATTATTTCCATTTCAATCTTAATCTGCTATTCATTGTATTATCTCATGTCTATATTCGAGTACATCTATATATTGTTCTATTCTAATTATTTACTACACTCCGCGTTCATCATAATCGTGCCTAATTACGTCATCATCATTCTATTATCCTCACCATCATCCTCTTTGCCGTCAGTTTAATTCTTATTGTTATCGTCATTATTTTTCTTAATTTGGGTCGGTTTTAGTAAACTTGGCCTTGACTCATTTACCCGTCTTCTTATTCTTATCTGTTCTAATTGCTGTGTTACTCATTGTGACGTCTTGCGTTCCCCATCCGTTATCTTCATCTTATTATTTACTCTGTTGATTCTATCCAGGTTTCCGCACGTAAACCCCATGCCCAAAACATCATGGCTGTCGTTTGACGAATGGCATAACTACAATTCAAAGTCAAATCAGTTTCACACGTCTCGCGATCCCTGCGTCAAATTGTAGTCACCTCTCCCCCTGCCTTTGCGTTCTAGCGCTATTACGAAGTTGGGGAAGTGCATTCTCCCCCCTACCTCCTTATCCCATCACCAGGCGTGAGTGCGGATACTATGCGTCGTGGAGGACAATAATAACAATCTATTATTCACCTTGTGTTTTGGTTGTTGCCTCTACCTCCCCTGCCCCACTCCCCCCGCCCCGCCCGTCACCCAAAGTCCCCTACGTCTATATCTATCTATCAATCCATCATATCTATCTATCTCTGTATCTATTGCTGTAGTATCCTGAAGTCTATCGTGCTAATCACTCTAGCGCAACCCTCCTTTTCATCTCTCCACGCCCATGACAATTGGAGCGCCCAACAATCACGATGTCAAAGAAATCAGTCAGAGTACAGTAAATCTGAAGCGCCATGCAAGCAAGAACCCATCTCTAGCCTTCTGCCTCACCCCTGCCCTACTCTTGTGGCCCGATGATCGACAATACCAAAAATGGAACGCACCACTCGAATGGCTATGAGTACCGCGTGACTTCGGCCCTTCAGCTCGCTCGCTTACCACGGAGACCTGTATCCTCTACACCGTTTCACAGATAGGACATTATGCGTTAACCTATGGACAATTACATGTTCCTGCACTCCCCAAACAAACTCCCTACATGGGTCAACGCCATCCCTCCAGTCCCTCGAAAAAAACATCCCTACTCGTACCAGCTCCCACGTCTCGGCTGCTCCCTGATCTCGGACGGCTCCGCGAAAAATACGAAAGTTTGCGTATTATATCCGAACACTCGCAGTTCGAACTCCTGTACAAGTCTTCATCAAATTCTCCCACAGTTTTACATTACGCCTATCTCAGCGGACTATCACTCCTCGTATCTCTATCTCTCCGCTCAAGTCTCCTTTACAGATATCGAAAATCCTCAGATCGCTGCCCTCGAGAATCCTATGCTAGCGTCCCTCAACTCCTCTTTATGGTCTCAGTGGACGACGAGGTCCTCTCTTATTACTCGCCTCTCGCTCTACAGCTGCTGACGGCTCCGACGTCAGGCCGATCTCCCTGTACTTCTCCACCTCCCCCCAGGGCCCTCAGTCACACACCTCCAGTGCATCCGCTCTATTCTTCCAATCCGCACTGCGCAGTCGTAAGTCTTCTTATACTTATATCTAAACGAGACTCTCGCCCACGCCCACTTCGCTTAACGCCCACCCATACGCGCCGCTAACCCCGACGCCTTGAGCCACGTGTTTTCCTGTCGAGTCATACACGTCAAGACTCTTTCTCTCTCATTCTACTCCCATCATATCGTCTTACTTCCCTACGCGCAATCTAGCTCATGAGTTGTCTCTATCATGTTAGTGTGCCAGCGCCGCCCGCACCCCAGCCGCTCCGTTATAAGCTGGACGCTAAATTAATCCTTCCTAATATGTAGCTTTGGCTGACATTACACGTCTTGTAGTAAAAGATCTCTTTTCTCTCTCTTTTTTTTCTTTCTCTGTTTATTCTGGTCAATCACATCGTTACGCCGTGCCATCTCCTAAAACACGATAAGTGCAGTAACTAGAATATGGTTTACCAGGACAAAGGTATATACAAAATTATAAAATGATATTCCCTAATTGACTAACCATTCTGAAAATAACTCAGCTAGTCTCACCTCCCCCCCTCATCCCTTATCTGTGACGTGTCTAGCTTCTAGTACGATCCCTATGGATTTGCTAGCTCGTCGCTAGTGCCCCATCCAGTAGTCTTCTCTCGTTTTATTTTCTTCTTTTCCTTTTGCATCTTTTCTTCATTAATCCTAATCCCACCATCATATCAATTCTGAGTTAATATCTGTATTCATTATACTATCATATATACCTACAGGATGTTGAGTCCATAAGTTTTGTTGAAATCTAACTTGTGCGATTTCCCGTAATTATCACTCCTTTCGCTGTCTTAACGAGGTGCGAATAGATCCTCAGGGCACATATCTAAAAAAAACAAATCAAAACATACAAAAATTACGCATCCTGTTTCTAAGCTGACACATGTACAAATTACACATCAGCTGTGTTCTTTTTATTTTTATCTTTTCGTCGCTACTTTTTTTCTTTGTTCTTCTTCTTTTATTTTTACGTTACTGTGCTTTCATGTGCTTCCTGCTTATTGCTATATGGCTTACTTCACACCCCGGCTACTATCCATAACGATTGGCGGTATGCTTGTGACGGATGATAGATGGAAGGGGTGAAAAGGTGGATCGAGTCAACGGTGGCATAACCGTAATGGAATGACGGTGTCAAGTTTCTATAGCACTGCGCGGTTTCCAGATCTCCCTACGAGAACAGGCGGTCGATCAAAGACAACAATGTGCTCGGGGCACTGAGGGTTTAACAAGTCATTAAGCATATTCCAGTAAAGCTCCTTCTCTCCTTCTTTGACATCGGGGGAAGAAAAGGGGGGGGAAGGAAGAGAGGACAAGGGATATACTGGAAAGGAGGAGGAAGAGAGAGAGAACGATAGGCTTACGAGACGGTGCCGATTATGAAATAAATATCATGGAAATTCTGCATTCATGGTTAAATGCACCAAAATATTGTATACACTATTTTCCCCTCAATGTATGCACATACCACGATGAACAACACAGTAACAGGAGATTAATGAAGCTTCCAAAATGTTTTGTTCCAATTCTAATTAAATCACCTCGCTATTTCTAATTAAATCAGCTCGTTACGCTTCGTGATCAGAAGTCCCATTCATTAAGCCAAAATAATGCACAAATATTTACATACCACACTGTATATTTACACCCATTTATCGGATATTTAATGAGCAACGCAGGATATACGAAAAGTAAACAGATTGGTGATTGACGCGACCGAACTCACGAAAGCGAAATCTGAAATGTCAAACAAGTCGTAGTTTAACGACTTCATTTTCTTTTTCTATATTCTTTTACTTTGCAATTTATTTTGCGTGTTGTATTCGCGAGCAATAATTCTATCTAGAAATGCCTCGCTCTCTGGCCCATTCTGCTTTCATCAAGTTATTTCTTTTATTTATTCTGCGATACACCGTTTAGGAATTTACGCAAATGCCAATTTCAGTTGCCTGGGCATTAGAATTTATGTGAAATATACGTTAACTTCTTTCTCCCGTTTACCATCCTTGTTGTTTACTTTCCCCCTGTATTTTGTTTCTGACAAAGGTCAGGGTTGTTTACAGTCCCTAGAAATCATAATGTTATGTGTGTCACAGTGGTAGATCAGATTGCAAAAGGATATCAATTATAGACATGTTACCCATTTTCCCTTTTTCTCCCCGCCATGTTTGTTTACATTAGGAGTCGTACTCGCCCTATACCTCGTCGTACAGCACCTCCTCCTACACCCCTTTGGAGACCTCGGAGATCACGGAGACCCGCCGTAGCGTCTCCCCTATAAGGACGACCTCCTACAGACCCTCTGCCACGACCCAGCTCGTCCTTAACCGAGTGGCTTTGAGGCCGACGACTTTGCTCAGGGTAAGGCTCCCCCTCGACTGAGATGACGGCGAAGACGCGTCCAAGAATCTAGGGGCCGATTTCGTATGCTCTTCTTTTCTTTCCTTTTCTGCTCTCTCTCTTCTCCCCCCCCCTCTCTCTCTGTCCCTGTCTGTCTGTCTCTCTCTCTCTCTCTCTCTCTCTCTCTCTCTCTCTCTCTCTCTCTCTCTCTCTCTCTCTCTCCTCTCTCTCTCTCTCTCTCTCTCTCTCTCTCTCTCTTCTCTCTCTCTCTCTCTCTCTCTCTCTCCTCTTCGCTCTGTCTCTCTCTCTCTCTCTCTCTCTCTCTCTCTCTCTCTCTCTCTCTCTCTCTCTCTCTCTCTCTCTCTCTCTCTCTCTCTCTCTCTCTCTCTCTCTTCTTTATCTTTCCATTTTAGCGATGAGTCATATTTGCGTTCTGTTCCCGACTATATTTTATTTCGCCATTTTTTCATTTTCACGCATTTTTTTCGCTTGCGATTGTTTGAGTTTCTGTTATCGGCGTCGTTGTATTATGTTTATTATACATATCGGTTTTATTATTTTCTTTACGTAAAGCTGTTTTTTTCTTGATTTTTCTTTTTTTTCTTCTTGACCTGATGCTATTAGTGTTTCTTATCTATGCTACATTACTTGCTGGTTGTACTTTTTATGTTCTGCAACAAAAACAACAAAAACATCCACACATGCCTACATCAGCTTACAAAAACACTAAACAAAAGCTTTCAAATATCTAATCCATAATATCTTCGCCTGGCTTAGGCAAAGAAGCCATTGATCATTTCATTTCAACAAAGCCAATACCTGAAGCCGTTTGCGTAAGTCACTTTATCTCCTTGTCTTTGTGGCTTAAGCTGATTCATTGCAATGCTCTGTTATGCTAATTCAATGAGGAAAGCACACCGGTACAGGTTACTAAGCATTCGGTCACGTGTTTTCATGCTTCAGTTAACTTACATCTTCTGGAATAAATAGCAGTGCAAATGCTTATCTTCTTACTCATCTTATTTTCTTCATTGGTTGCCCGAATTCATCTTTGCGCTACTAATGAATATGGGTTCACTCAAGAGGCGTGTGCAGTGATTTTGCAAGACATGTAAACGCTGGTCTAATTCAGCTTATTCACCTATTTCATCTAATTAATCTTTCCATCTAAATCACTCATCCTTGTTTTGAATGGGCGCCTTTTTCATTCATCATCCTCTTTCGTGACGATGCCGACTAAAAAGAAATGATTTGCATGCTCTTTAATTGCAAATAATAAAATCTCATGGCAGACGAGGCATCTGTGTCAGGAAGCACAGAAGGCGAAAAGTGCCTGTGTTTTCCAGTTGCCATTTCTTCTGGCCTGTGATAACGAGTTCATGAACGCCTTAAAGGAGAAATACAAGCTCCTCTCGATGTCCATTTATAAACGACGGTGGCGCCAGAGTCCTCGTGGGGATCGGCAACTTCAGTTTCTGCAAATATGAATCTCTTAGGGTTTCCGCTCTGCTCTGAATCTCCATCTTCCTTTTCTCGAAGAAGCGTTTTGACTTCATAATTGCATCGGTTTTAGAATCAAGACAAACAAACAGTATTGGAACACGACTATGGCTGATGGTCGCGTGGGGGCTCTTGGTGTATTTTTAGTGTCGAGGACGTGCCAGAGCGTAAAGGCTGAAGGGGAGCTTGTATCACTAACCTGAATAAAACATTTGTCATTTAAGAGAATATAGTTACTTGTCACTGATGCTTTGACTATGTTCAATGTTTTTTTCTTCTTCATGTGGAAAACCATTGCTCAAACGTACTTTCTTCTTTTTTCTTCATTTCCTTCATCTCACTCTCATCTTGGTTCATCTTTGGTTCAGGAACCACCAGAAAGTACTCTCCATCTCCATCCACTATCAACTAGGATGATACTAAGGAGGATGGACAAAGATAGCGGGGTAAGCCTTCGCAGTCGCTAGTCACGCCGTGGCAAGGGAAGCATGTGCTCAAGAAGGCCCTTAAAGAGCAGTGTGCATGTGCTGAACAGGGGTCTTTAAGAGCAACTCGTTATACGTTATGAGTGCATCTGGCTGAATGCTTGTAGTTCAGTTAATCGATTTGGTTTATTTGGGTCTTAGAGGATGCAAAATAGGTAAGGGGTGACGGACATGTTGCATGAATTGTATAGAAAGTTTATCCTTGTGATTTGCTAGGCCTGTAGAAGGGAACTTCAAAGGGCAGGAAAAGAGACAGATTTAGGGGAAATAATTTTCAAGCGATAGGTTAAGACTCTTCAGACATTAGTAAAGAAATAAGATGTATCTTAAGGACAATAATAGAATGTAGGAATGAGGAATGTGTGACAGTGTATCATGATGCCACAGCGTACAGCGATATGCGTCGGTTGCACAACTAAACGCCTTGTAGTCACACTAGTTGGTGCTGCTTTGCGAACAAACGCTTCATATTGTTGTAGATAGAACTTGTCGTTGTGGAGATATAAGGCGTAACACTTATTAACACCATTAAAGAAAACGGTGATGTCCTAAGTGATATTTAAATCCTTTCTCGGACTTCTGTTAAGGCATGATCAGCTTCGATCGCATGCGGTTGGTTAAAATACATTGCTTGGCATGCATGGCCTTCCCTTCTGATTCCAAAGGTACATTTAAAAAGCCTTTTTCAGCATTTTTCAGAAATTTTCACCCTTGTTCTATCTCATTTTTCCTTTTTGTTTGTAGCAGATTTTTTATTTTCTGCTGCATATTATTTTCGATTTTTGGTTCTGCTTATTATTACCTTTTCGTTACAGTTTAAAGTAAACGTGTTTGCTTTTATCTATTTGATTTTATTCATTTGTCACTAACCTTTGTATTTTTTCTTCAGTTGACTCTTAACGTTAGCTTGCATCTTTATTTTTTTTATTTGTCAATATTATCTCCTTGTCTTCGCAATCAGAATTCTATCGACTTGTTTTGCCATATATTCAACGTACCGAATTAAGCACTAATGAATCACAAAAGAAAAAGAAACAGTAAAACAATAACAAAAGGATTAGAAAAAAAACTTCACAAGCAGTCAGATCCTCAACCAGTGCTTCCGCGGCCTCCTCCCCCACCGACGGGATCCGAGGTCGCCGCCAGCCAGTCCCGTGACCTAATCTCCCCGCTCGTTTTCCAGGGCTACCCTCCCATGGGCCCCCCACCCCCACGTATGGCTCCCCGCAGCATGGGTCCCTACTACGACTATGACTACGGCTACGGAGGGGGCTACGGCGGGGGCTATGGAGGGGGCTACGGCGGGGGCTATGGAGGGGGTTACGTCCCGCCTCCAAGGATGAGGTGAGTGGTATGTCCCTTGGAAGGATGGGGCAAGCGCTCTCTCCGTCTCTGGTTCTCTTTCTATCTGTATTTCATTTGCGCTCTCTCTTTCTCTCCCTTTCTCTCTCTCTCTCTCTACATATCTTCCCCTCTCTCTCTCTCTCTCTCTCTCTCTCTCTCTCTCTCTCTCTCTCTCTCTCTCTCTCTCTCTCTCTCTCTCTCTCTCTCCTCTCTCTCTCTCCTCTCTCTCTCCTCCTCACACTCACTCACTTAGTCTCTCTTTTCGCTGTTATTGTTTTCTAGAATCGTTTTACATAGTCCTAAGTAGTTTTATAATATGCTTTCTTCTTCATTCTTTATGAAAAATATGAAATATACAAACTAAGTACAGTTTTTATTGATTCATAGAGATAAGAGGTGGGTAGTCTGATTAATCAAATCTGCCAAAAGCTAATCAGCAATTAATTACCGACGGAAAAGAAGGATTACTATATGGTAATTATCTCTTCACCCCTCCTTCTCCTCTCTTCCAATATCCTATTGTCTCCCCCCTCCCCCCTCTCTCCCCTCGCCTTCATTAACTACAATACTCCCTTCCTTCGCTCTCTCTCTCTCTCTCTCTCTCCTCTCTCTCTCTCTCTCTCTCTCTCTCTCTCTCTCTCTCTCTCTCTCTTCTCTCTCTCTCTCTCTCTCTCTGCCCAACCACTTTCTCCTATCCTCCACCCACTATCTCCATCATCATTTCAACCACACCATAACTCCCACAACACACCCCACCTCCATCCCCACCTCCCTCATCCCCACCATCACTCCCATCTACATCCACACCCCCATCACTAACCCCCTTCCTACCTGCCCCCTCCCCATCCCCCACCCCATCCCCACCTCCATCCCCTCCCTATCCTCCACACACCCCACCCCATCTCCCACCCCCTACCTACCTGTCTTCTATCCCCACCCTACCTACCTGCCTCTACCCTCCCCCACTCTATCCCTGCCCCTTACCTACCGTCTCCCCTCCCCCACCCCCTTACCTACCTGTCTTCCCACACCCCCCACCCTATCCCTACCTACCTGCCTCCACCCCAACCCATCCCCCACTCTATCCCTGCCCCCACCTACCCTCCCCCACCCCCCACCCCCCCTACCTACCTGCCTCCATCCCAACCCATCTCTCACTTCTATCCCCACCCCTACCTACCTGCCTCTACCCCAACCCCCCCCACTCTACCCTGCCCCTTACCTACCTTCTCCCCCTCCCCCACCCCCTACCTACCTGCCTCCATCCCAACCCATCTCTCACTCTATCCCCCACCCCCCCACCACCTATCTCCCCCTCCCCACCCGCAGCCGTTACGACAGCTACCTCGACGACGAGTTCTTGGAGCCGAGCACCTACGTCCCCCGCTATCGTCCTCGCATGCATGACCACCTCGACGATACCGACTTCCGCGAAAAGGTCAGTTCGCGTCAAGGATGATGCTCTTGACGGCCCTTTTCCTTTCTCTTTTTTCCCCCTTTTTCTATCAATACGACACTCGACACGACGTTTCTTATGAGATGCACTTGGAATACAATGTTGACACACTGCACTTGGTACATGAATTAAGAATCTGATACACGACATTTGGCACACGCTCTATGAGAGATTAAATTCTTCTCGTGCACATACACACAAAAAGAGAAAAAAAAAACACACAAGCGCAAACACAAATTATCACACACAACATCACACACACACACACACACACACACACACACACACACACACACACATACACAAATACACAAATCTACACAACAAATACAAACTCAAACATACATTCACACAAAATTCACAAACATAAATCTATTTCCTTTCGTGTTTCGTGCCATAAAGAGCTAGAGACTTTAGATAGCATGTAGAAAAGGCCAAATATAAATATTTTAGATGTCAGTTAGATATGTCTGATGTCATGTTCTTCAAAGTCTCAAGCTTTCTGAATATAGTTAAAATCCACTTCAAATAGATAAATGATCTTATGTTTTTTTCACGTTAACATAAACAAAACAAAAAAATCCAGTGTTCCTGTGTTATTGTGTTATTATTCAGTTCGTGTTAGCATATTTGTCAGCCACACAATGTTAGTCCCACGAACCAAAGAATATGTTTGTGATATGTTCCTTCCTAAGAATAACATCCATGAGACGTTTCAGGAGTCCATTGGAGAACAGCTTGCCCCCCCCCCCCCCCCCCCCCCGCCAACAAAAAGGGAAAACAGATATATACATTTAAAACGTTTGATTTTAAAGTGCCCCGACCAAGCAATAAAAGATCCCCCCCCCCCCCATGTTTCTTTAATACACTTAAAAAAAAACCGCCCCCTAAAGAAAAAAAAAAGAGAATTCCTTCAGACGTGACCCCCTCCCCCCCCCAAAGAAAAAAAATAAAAATAAAAAGTTTCATCATTTCTTCAAGAATGACCCAAGCCCCCCCCCCCCCCAAAAAAAAAAGGAAAAAAAAAAAAGAAAATCAAAGCTACTCCACAAAGACCAAGTCAACTAACTAGCTTCGTTTCCGTCCTCCTCCTGCGCCCCCTCCGCCCCCCGCGCCTCGACAGATCACACCACCCCACAGGGCACCACCGCCACCCCATCACCCCCAGGGCCACCGACACCTCCGTCCGGGGCTACACGCCTGGTGTGAGTCGCTTCTTCTTCGGTCTCGTTGTCGCCTCGAGGACTCTGGTTGCGAGACGCGGCTTGGCTTGGGACTTTACTGTATTTTTTCATTCTTATTGAATTATTATTTTTTCACCATTATTGTTATTATTATTATTTTCACCATCATTGTTATTATCATTATTATCACCATTATTGTTATTATTATTATTATCATTATATTACTGACGATGAAAATGATAATAACATCAGTAATAGTGTTTTTTATTATTGTTGTTGCTGTTATTATTATTATTATTTATCTATCATTATTGTCATCATTATTGAAATCAGTATTATCAGTATCACTGCCATTATTATTATCATTACTGTTATTGTTGTTTGTTGTTATTATTGTTGCCTTCACCTCTCTGTCAATGCATTTATTTTTCGTTGTCTATTTTAAGAGTCATCTGAAAAGTTCCAATATCAAATCAGCCATATCTCTTTATTTTATCAATCAATCTGTCTATCTATTCATCGATCAACTTATCTATCTGTTTATATATTCATCTATTCTTTAGTTCATTCATTCAATAGCGGCTGATATATCTCAAGCATTTGGAAGTGTCTGTCCGCCGATGGTCAGCATTACCAATATTTATCAAGTAATGGTAATGGTAATGGCAATTGTGGTAATACTGGTATGGGGTAAAAGTAACGGTAAGCCAAAGCTGTCTCATGATCACTGATCTTCTTTTGTAAATTAAATTGATGTGAAGTAAAATTTATAAAATTTATTCATTTTGTAAATAAAGAGAACCATTAGAACTTCAAATAAATCAAATTTTAGATCAGATTTTTAAAAAAGATGTATCTATATCTTTAAAATGATCACAAATCCAAATCAAGGATAAAAGGCCCACTAGAAAACACACAATCCAAAGGGGCAAAGGTACAAATTAAGGCCAAACCTCAAGCCACATATTTATTGTGGCTTGACAACGGCCCCCCCCCCAACTCCCCCGTCCCGCATTTCCCTCCACCCCCTCTACCCCTCCCCCTGCATTTTAAAAGCTTCGCCATTTCTAACTGTAACTCTTATGGACTCACTCGCAATGGACACTGTTGAGGAGGAACTCTTACACTAACGTTGCTTTTGCTTCTCTCTGCAATGTGCAATAACTTTAACTCGCTTACGATGCGTCGTTGATTTGCCACAGTTTCAAACCTCCTACTTCCCCATTTTTAACTTGGTGTGTGACATGTTGAAAATATGTCGAATGATACTTAATCTCCACATATTCATGATACCTTTTCAGCTAACACCCATTCATGGCATCTCTCAGCTATGTACATTTTCCTTTGATTTTTTTTTCCAAAGAGGTACCACATGCTATAAATAGTCTACTCATATATCTTACTGGATTTCATTTACATCTTTAAAGTAAAGTAAATCTCAAATTATGCTCTGCTATGTAGTCCAAGAAGGGAATGTGCGACGATACGACGGTAAAATTCGAGAAGAGTGATTCATTAAAGATTGAGTTAAAATCTTGATTAGATAAGATTAAAGGCCCCTTGAATTTCAGATTTCGATTAGACACTTACGAGCCCTATCTCTACGCCTTTTTTTTAGAAACGGGAACAGCCATTGAAAACATTGAATAAGTGAGAAAAATATTGAATAACCACATTTTCTGGTGAATCATCTCGATTTATCACTTCTCTCATGTTACGGGATTATCCTTCATTTCCCAGCTGGTTAAAAACACGAAAAATACTAAATGCTTTTCCATCAAAATCCTCAACATTTTTATATTATCAACATCCCCTTACCACCCTACCACCGCATGTGTTTATTTTCTTTTGAATTGATAAAGCAAAAATAGCAACTCGTTTCGTGTCGTTTTACTTGCACGCTAACGATCTTATCACTCTTATCTCTACTCCACTGATCGATTCTCCTGACAAATAACACACTTACACCCATAACATACGCTCTGATGCTGACAACACATTTTTTTAGCCAGCTTCAGTTCCTGTTTTGTAACATTACTTTTTTGCAGTTCTTTGGTAACTTTTGCTTTTTTGCTTCATCAGAAGATATTGGCCAAAAGATAATACAAAATGCTATTAAAAAGTTAATATGGTCAAACTGGTAATCATAACATAATCTCTAACTTAAACATAATGTATGCTTTGAATGATTTCCTTATTTGGCTTAAGTTTCTTTATTTTTTCTTTTCCTGTTGTACCTACAATGTTAGAAAGCCTCTTGTACATTCATTTAAGATTTATTTCATCCATCCATTTTCTTTCTTTCTGTTATCTATTGATTTTCTTTTTTGCATCTAATATAGTGTTTAATATCTCACCTCCTGATTCAACGTTATAATATTATTTTTTTTCTCCTTTATAACATGCCATTACCAAACCATCGTCGCCAATGCAAGGTACGAGATGCGGCGACGTTTGCCTAGTGTTGTTTTTTTCCAGATGGATTTTAATGAATAATGAATACCTTTTTTTGCTCACGTCCCTTCTGCGCTAGTATATAGTCTGATCTCGATGGCTCTAACGGTAGTCATTCAACCACTTTTGCTTGTTTGCATATTTTCTTTTAGGAATAACTTGATTAGTCGTCCTCCTTTAGTATAAAGTATATATATAATATATATATATATATATATAATATAATATATATATATATATATATATATATATATATATATATATATTCCTCTTTTTATTTCATTTTATCTATTCATCTGTATAGTATGTGTCCGTTTGTATATTTTTATTCCGTATTACTGAGTATTTAACTGTTGTCATTTCTATTTTGTCAAAATTGTATGAATCGAAAGACGGTCCTGTCTGCATAGAATGCAAAGCACTGTCAGCTACTGACGATAACTGCATTTACCAACAGTGAAATAATGTTGCATTTAACTCTTCTTACGCCGTAACTCAGAAGTGAAAGCGGAATGATGCTTCTAGTTCATGTCTAATTGGTTAAAGCATTAGCATTACATCTCGCAGAGCTGATTCAGTCTCGTCCGGCCAACGGCTTGGGTCTGGTTCAACTCCTTTTGTGTAGTCAACCATTTTTGAATGCGCTTAAGCGTTCATTAGATCCAATTCCCGCACTTGGCTGCACTGAGCAAGGCTGATATGACACAAGCCTGTCCCAGGTATAAAAGTCTACCTGTAGGTTGCCCAGATGCCTAAGCAGCAGCCAAACCAGACTCAAGTGGCAGAGTGTGTCGAGGTCTTCCACCCACGCCCACCTCGGCACACTCTCGCTCCGTCTCGCCCGTAGCTTCGCCGCCTAATAAACTAACTCCCGCCCCCGCCCCTAGGCCCCCGCCCCGAGAGGCCTGGAGGGCCCCGACGACAGCATGGCCCTGGTGCCCCACCGCAGCCAGCGGCCCAGGCGGGCGCAGCTCGAGTCCGGCCCGCGTCCCGAGACCACAGTGGTGCCGGGAGCCGAGTCCGAGGGCGACCGCCACCTGGCCCGCCTGGAGCGCCGTTACCCCAGCCTTTCTGAACCGCAGATGCTCCAGGACCACGTCGACAAGATGCGCATCAAGCTCAAGTCCCTGGCCTTCTCGCTCGACCCGTCCGGCCCCGTCCCAGACATCATCATCCCCGAGAAGAGGAGGTAGGTTTCGGGCGCCGCCCCGCTCTCTCGTGGCTCGGCTGGCGGCACGCGCAGCCTCTGAGCCTCAGTATCATGATGGTCATATCTATACTGGAATAATTTAGAGTCATACTGAAGTGCACTTAAATAGCATCCTGTGATATAGTCAGCCTTCAGATACTTTCCCACGAGGAAGCTATACATTAACGACACCGCCCTGCTATATGACAAGGCTAAAAAGCCCTAATTCCGCGTCTCCGTTGCAGGACGACCGATCCCTCCGACTCCAAGTACTCCAGGGGTGAGATGACGCGAACTCAAAGGCTCGCCTTTTCTCGTTTTACTTGCTGCCACAACTTATATTTGATTCTTTACTTCACTAAGACTTAAATCGGATCCTAGAGTTCATTCATTTCTATCTTGGATTTTCTTTCTTTTAATTGATGCAATTGTGCCATTACTCATTTCAAAGCTATGGAAAAAATATAACATAACTGATATTTCATTTTGATATCAAAGATGTTCATTATAAATGCACAATAATGCACTTCTATTTAGAAATCCACATATTGACTATTCATATATATACTTACCTTTATCATCATATGGAATTCCAATATGATAAGTGTTAATTACAGAAGTATATCATCTTTTTTGTTTATATATATATTCGCTTACCATAATATGTGTCCCCTACGACCCTTCCCTCTTTGACCCTGTGTGAGTGTGAGTGTGTGAGAGACGCATTGACAAGCGAGCCTCCTGT
>NW_020872704.1:211883-216883 GCF_003789085.1 Penaeus vannamei
GCGTATTCTTATGCACATATGTATACATTGAGTACACGCACATATCCACATATACGAATACATAAACACAAAAACAAAAATCTGACTTAAATGGCACTGTTCTAGTTACAAGAGTAAATTGTAAAGAAGGTGCGTCACATGTGTTCGGTTAAAAAAAAAAAAAAAAAACAAGGAAAAAAGAATAGAAGATAAATATTATTATAGAATAAAGTAAAAGGTCCCGCCCTTTAGGTGGAAGGAGGGGCCCTAGAGGGTAGTGGAGAGGTGGGTGAGTCACGAATGGGTGGATATGCTTAGATAGAGCGTGAGGAAGTGTGAAGATTCGAAGTGTGGTAGATCGGTCCGTGTGGATTGAGAAGACAATAAACGCAGTTCTGTTGCGTACAAAATCTAAGCACATTGCTGGGTAGGTTGGTGTTCGGATATATATACCGATGAATGTAAAATAATGTACAATAAATAAGAAAAATAGGAAAGAAATAATAACGTGTCTTTGTATGGTATCGAAGGAAATTGCATGTGAATTTATGGACATAGGGAAGATTGAGAGAAGGCCAAAGTGAGAATGGGTATATATCCAATTTTTTTTTATATATCTTGTCTTTGTTTCATCTTTTTAGAAAGGGAGTAATGATCACTTCTCTTGAGAAATATTTGTTTTTCATTTTTTCTTTGCTCTCTTTCTCTTTCTTTTTTCTTAGTCTTTTATTTCCAGGAATATATGGTTGATTCCGATTTTTCGTCGTCAAACAACAGACTGGTGAAAGTGGACTGAACATCTTGTCTTCCTCGTTCTCTTGCTCATTCTGGCAACACTTGATACTGTAAAAGATTCTCTCCATCAGAATATGTGTAAATAAGGAATTTTTTTCTTCTCTATATTTTCACATCAAGCGCAAACTTTTTTCACATCTTCTTTTTATTTTGTCTTTTCCATCCCTCCCCCCCCCCCCTCCCATTTTCTCTGTTCTTTCTTCATTTATTTCTTTTCTTCCTTTTCTTTATTTTAACCACCCCTCAATCCACCACTCCCCTCTTGTTCTCTTTCATTTGTTTCTTATTTTTTCTTTTGTCTTATTTTGCACTTTATTTTTTTTTTCTTTTTTTTCATGTTTTTTTTAGTTTTTTCTCTGTGTTTGGTTCTTTTTTTTTTCTTTGATTCTTCTTATACTTTGTTTTCCTTCTTTTTTTTTTGTTCTGTTTTTTTTCTTAGTATCTCTCTTTCTTTTTCTACTTTTTTATACTTTTTTTTTTTTTTTTACTCTTTCTCTCTTTTACTTTTTCTTTTTAATATCTTTTTATTTTTTTTTTTTCAACTTCTTTGTCTATTTCTTTTTTTATCTATATTTTCTTTTTATCTTTTTACTCTTTATTTTTTAAATCTTTTTGTTTATTTCTTTTTTTTTTTTTTTTTCTTTTTTTTTTTTTTTCGTTTTTTTTATATTCTTCTTTCTTGTTATTTGCTTTCAGTTCTTTTTTCTTTTTCATTGTCTTTTTATTGTTATTTCCTCTATATATTCTTATTTTTTTCTTCTTTTCTTTCACTTTTTCTACTATTTTTTTTTTTTTTTTCTCTTCTCATTTTTTTGCTTTTTTGTTTCGTAATTTTTTTTGCATGCACTCTTTGTATTTTCTCTTTCTTTTTTTTTTATTTTATTTCTTTTACTTTTCTTTTTTTTTCTTTGTTCTTTTTTTATTTTTCATTTTTATCTCTTTTTTTCTTTATTTTTTTTTCTATTTCTTTTCATTTCATCTTTTTGTTTCTCTCTTTTTGTATTATCTTTATTTTCTCTATTTCTTTTTTTTTTCTTTCTCTTTTTTTTTTCTTTTTTTTTCTTTCTTTCTTTTTTGTCTTTTTTTCCGACTTATTTTGTATTGATATTAATTCTATTCCTCCCAGGATCTGAAGGTCACCACGGACCTACCCTTCAGCATACGAGTCATTTGCATCTCAATGTGTCTAAGTTAAGATCGAACCATACACAGAACCAATGCGCTTCGAAGGTCATTGTCGTCCTTCTCTTCATTAGCAGAGCAAAGGGGTTATGTATGGGTTTTATGCAGAAAAGGTAGGGCTGGCAGACTCATTAACTAAGGCTACTCAGATATGAGATGAGTGCGTGGCGTGTGGGCGAGATAACGTAGCTACGAACAGCTCTTAGGAAAGTAATAAGGGAAGTGATAGTGTTTTAAGTTTATATACACTTTTTTTTTAATGTTGGCAGTGTTTTAAGTCTACCTTCGTGCTCGCTGAGGGCTCTTAAAACCAATCCAAAAATAAAAACAATAGAAATGTGAAACGTAAAACACGCACTGGCTACGTGATCACGGAATATGATATAAGGGATATTTTCAAAAGAATAAGGACCAGGTAAATCAAGTAAAAGCACAATGTATTTTTTCTCTGCGGGCGGTATGTATGAATGTGCTCTATAGATTTTCACATGTAATGGATAGCATGTATAGAGCACACACACTCGCCCACATACATACCTTGTGTGTGTAGATCGGAGGGAGTATGTTTTACGCACACACGCGTGTATGTGTGTTTACATAAAAGAAATGAAAATAAGTAATAAGTAGTAATAATAATGATAATGATAATAATGATGATGATGATGATAATGATTACAAGGATAATAGTAGTAGTAATAATAATAATAATAATAATAATAATAATAATAATAATAATAATAATAATAATAATAATAATAATAATATAATATATAATAAATAAAAATATACAGAAAATATCCATAGGTTAGATATTGAAATGAGGCGGGATGAATGCGTAGACTTATTAGCTACATGTACAATCGATAATGGCTACAATGAAAGAAATTCGGAATAAAAACGGGAAGAAATGAAGGGAAAAGAAGAGAAGAGAGCTGCGAAAGGGAGAAAAGAGAAGGGAGGAGAGAAGGGAAAGAAAAGGGGGAAAAGCGGTGAAGAGAGGGCGAGGGAGATAGGAAAGAGGGGGCGGGAAAGAGGGCTGGAGGACAAAGGCTGTCCGCGACGGGTACAAGGCAGAGGGTCGGCGTGACTCGCTTTCCCAGTGTTTTGGACAGTGGCCGGGCTTCGCTGCTGCATAGAGGACTCCTCCTCTCCCGCAGTTGTTTATTGTTTTTTTCTTTCTTCGTCTTATTTTCCTTCCTTCTTCACGTTCGTTCTTTACTTGTGTTTCTTATTGGGTTGTTTTTTACCACCTCCCGCTTCCCTTCCTCTCTCACTCTCTCCCCTCTCCCTATCTCGCCTCCCCCTCTTCTCCTCCTCTCTCTCTCTCTCTCGTCTTCTCCTCTCTCTCTCTCTCTCTCTCTCTCTCTCTCTTCTCTCTCTCTCCCTTCTCCCTCTCTCTCCTCCCCTCTCCCTCTCCCCTCGTTGAACTCCCTCCATGCCCCCTCCCTCCTCCACCCCTCCCCCCACTCCCCTAACGATCTCCATGTCTCCTACCCCCTCATACTACCCCCCCCCCCCCCGCGTGGGTCGCCTCTCTCTCTGAATGCGAGTAAGCGTAAGTCGCCCATGAACTGAGGATGACTCAGCACATTTTCTTATCAGTCTACTACCCCTTGTGTTAAGTATGTGAGGGTCATCCCTTTCCCCCCCCTCACCCCTCACCCTCGTCACCCTCGGTCTCTCACTCTCTCTTCTCTGCCTCTTCCTCTCGTCTTGCTTCTTTGGTCTTCCTCTTCCTTCTTCTCGTCTTGCCAGCTTCCTTTCTCGTCTTCCTTTTCCCCTTTCTTATTCCTCCCCTTCATTCTCACACTTCCCGTTCCCCCTTTCCTCCTCTCCCTCTTTCACCCCCTTTCCCCTTCTCTTCCACTTCACCCCCCTTTCCTCTCTCCTTCCCCCTCACCCCCTTTCCCCTCCCTTTCCCTTCACCCCCTTCCTTCGCCCTCCCTTCCCCTCACCCCCTTTTCCCCTCCCTTCCCCTCACCCTTTTTCCCCTCCCTTCCCCTCCACCCCCTTTTCCCCTCCCTTCCCCTCTCACGCCCACAGTGTCCCCTCCTCAGCGACCCCGGTTGACCGTTGATGGGCGTCGGATCGTGGATGCGGCTAAATGAGTCTGTCTACTGTTTAACCTTGATGCCCCCTTCACACTGCCTATTTTTATCTCGGCGTGGATGGGTATGGATACATGCGACGGACGTGGTCGCCCTGCGGGGCGGCTCGTTAGCAACGATATCGGGAGTGCTCCATCGCACTACCGGCGCGGAGCGGTGGGATCCTGGTGGCGCTAGGGTGAGGGGAGAAGGGGCAGAGGGTTGGGAGGAGGAGGGAGAGGACCGAGGACCTTGGCGGTAAAGTCGCTGGGGAGAGGGTTGATGTTGCGGTGTCTCCGTCGGCCGGTTTCCGTGTTTAAATGCCTATTTGTGATGTTCTAGTTCTTTCACGTTTTCTGCATTGGCATTCTTCGCTTCTTTACTCTCTCTTCCCTTTTTTCTCTATTGGATGTTTCATTAGCCCCTCTTTCCTCTTCCTCTCTATCTCTCGCATTTCTCTCTCTCTCTCTCTCTCTCTCTCTCTCTCTCTCTCTCTCTCTCTCTCTCTCTCTCTCTCTCTCTCTCTCTCTCTCTCTCTCTCTCTCTCTCTCTCTCCTCTCTCCTTCTTCTCTCTTTTCCTTTCCTCCTCCCTCTCCCTCTCCCTCACCCTCTCCCTTTTCCTGACCTCTCTCTCTCCCTCTCTTTCTCTTCTTCTACCCCCCCCCCCCTCTCTCTCTCTCTCTCTCATTTCCCCCGCCTTCTCTGTATGAGACAGACGCACATACGCAGAACAAACACCGGGGTAGAGAAGCAAAGGGAATCCCCCTAGTGACAAGTACTCTGAGCGAAGACTGAACAGAACAACAGCAACAGGTGAACGCTGAACTTCCCGTCAGCGCGCAACAAATGTCAGGCATGAAACTTTCAGAGAAGCTTCTCCGTGCCTCTGAAGTTAAGCGAGAGGAGGCGAAATAAGAAAGGATATTGGAACCGAGATCTAACAGTTTATATCTGAAC
>NW_020872704.1:221883-226883 GCF_003789085.1 Penaeus vannamei
TTCCAGCCTAGAGTGGGGCGAGGTAGGCCGCACAAATTCCAGCAAATTCATCTTCCATTTCATCACCTTTGCCGACAAGAGTCTATGTAGGTAATTAGATATTGATGAGTCCTCTTGTGGTCTGAGATTATGTTTGCCTTACAGACCGAATTTCAAATTTGTCATTAGGCAACGGGGATGGAAGATTAATTAGGGGAAGAGGGGGTGAAGGATGGGCAAGATGGGAAGAGATGAAAGAAAGGGAAGGGAAAAGAGGGAAGAGGGAGAAGCAGAAAGAGGGAAGGGTGGGAGGAGGGGAAGAGCTAGGTCACAGGGCCGTTAGAGCAGGAGCTAAGTGGCAAGGATCACTTGGGCAACGAGGGTGACAAATTAATGGCCAGAAGATGTGGGATTAACTGATAAAAGAGCCGAGGATCGATAACCGATATGTGCAGAGTAGAAAGGGAACAGGGGAGACAGGGGAAGGGGAGGCAGGGGACAGGGGCTTGTGGGAAGCACGGGTAGGGGATAGGCAAGGAGATTAGGCAGCTTGTTCTTCCTTGGCGGGGATCAGCGAGAAGTCCCTCATCTTCTGTATGGTTAGGTCTTCTAAAGCCCCCTTGCCCTATTTTGGGAGCATATGCTTAGGGCGTCTGGCTGTGAGCATGGCGAGGTGGCGGCGGGGGAGGGCACGAGAGCTGCGATCACAGGAAGGCACTTGACGCCCCCTCCACCCGAGCAGATAAGATGATAAGCACGCGGAATTTCCTCTCGTAAACTTTCATTTTTTGCTGTTGTTCGATCTTCCTTAGTCTCCCCTACCCCGCCAGGACCTGGACTCGTCCCCATTGTTATTTGTTTTGTGTTAAAACGGTAAGTGATAAAATGTGCGTCAATTCTCTTTTCTCTGTCCCTCAGATGCCTTTATGCCACGAAAGGTTTCCAAGCATGGTGGCAGGTGTATTTTAAGTCCTCTCCTTTATCTGTTTGTTTCATTCTATATCTCTGTAAGGGATATGAGTTTGTTAGACGCATATTTTTATATTTGCACGTACAAGTTGAGAATCATTTGAAATATTAGACATATTATTGTATGTAAGACTCTACAGTCCTGATAGATAGAATTCCAATAGTCACTTCAGTCAGTTTTGAATTGTAACAGTCTTTCACAAACACAAAATTGGAAGGGTGGGTAAGACCCCTTCCTCTCCTCTTCCGTGCACGGCAGAGGCACTGCACAGGTATTTCATCCCTCACAGGTAAACCCCCTGGATGCTATTCCGAGATCTGATCATTTCAAAGCAGGGAAACAGAAAGGGGATTTGATACAATGCCTGGGACTGGATCAGATTAGATTATATGTGTGCCATATATACACGTCTATTGTCTGGCTAGGATTGAGTGGGAGCTGGGTAAAGGTTCAAAGGTGTAAAGGCTTTAAGGAACATTAAGGGCGGTCGGTCGCACTTTGGTAGGCCGCAATAGAGTTGCAGAATAGGAAGAGCTGGTCTAGATAGAATGGAAATAGTCCAATAATTGCTGGAAGAGAAAATAGGTTTCCCATGAATCTGTCTTGCCATTGTTCTCCAGCTTTTCAGCATTCCCACGTTCTTTTGGACCTGACATTGGTCTGCCCATATCATCTTATCCTTGTTTTGACCTGACCTCTGTCTCCGCAGTGATGCCCGACTCGTCATACCGCTCCGCCGTCAAGAGCGGTGCCCAGTGGGAAGAGCCAGACACAGTATTCGGCGCTGGCTCCGACAGGAAGCCGTTCTCTAAGGTAGAGACCGGCTCCTCCTTCTTCTCCACCTATGGTTACACCAACCGAAAGAAGGACTATGTGGCAGAGAAGGTGCGTGATTATTACTACTTCGGGGACAAGGCGAAGGTGCGTCACACCGTCGGAAGAAGCCTCCACTCAGCATGGACTGGCTTAGATCGTCATTTTACTTTTTTTATTCTTCAAGTTAACATCCTAGAGTCTGTTTCACGGTCGCCCTCCGTCAACGCCTGTGGCAGTAGGATGTGATGTCAGACAGCTTGAATTGCCTGAGCTAGAGTAGACCGACGGCTTGGCTGTTGTTAGACGTGTGATGTCACGCCTTAGTGTCGCATGGTCCTTGAGCGAACGACAGGTATCTGGTGACTCTCGGCGGCCGCGCCCTTGCTCTCGCGGCGCCCGACGCTGCACGGCGCTACAGGGAACGGGGCCCGCACATGTATGCTTGGTATGAGAGTCGTGTGCATAGTAGGATGACCTCCTAGACGACAGGGGTTTAGAGTGATTTAAGATGCAGACGGAAGGAGAAGGAAGGCCTTACTAGGGAAGCAGAGACAACATCTGAACTCAGCCCAGAGTCTAAGCACTCATCAGCGAAAGCAAAAGCCTTGGACTGGATTCAGCTGTCTCTCCTGTCTCGCTCCAAAGCTTCCCCCGGTAAACTTATTTCTCAGCTTCGTCTGTTTCTTAGATCACGCCCCTCGGCCTTACGCACGGGCGGGGTCGCGGGCGCCAGAGAGGTCAGCAGATACGGTGAGACTGACGATAGAGTGCCTTGGAGTAGAGCGCCTCCGCCCGCCCGCGCGCGCGCACCGACTGCCGTGGGCGTGCGGGCGGAGTGGCCAGTGTGCTGGGAGTGTTGCTGAGCCTCGAACCAATTCCTCTCACAGATGCAACTCACACTGTGCAGACTTTAACATCGCCGCTTCCTCTTCGTGGCTTCGTGCTATTAACGACGATTGTCTTTATCATTTGACTATTAAAACACTAGTTCAATAGCTTCGATTGACTAGTCACTAATCTCTCCCCTGTAAAAGCTAAAACGGTTAAATCTCCTCGATCATAATAATCTTAACTCCATTCAATTCCCAAAGGTAGGTGAATGCTGAAGGTAACAAGTCATAATCTACCGAAAGGATTAAATCCCTCGTAATTAATGTTTCCGCTTAATTAACGCAAATGTCAACTTAACACGCCGCTTGCACTACCACGGTACAGTGTGTGACGATCGCCGAACTGGGCTCGCTTGGCTGGCAGTGTAAACAGTGCGATGTAGGTCACGAGGGAGAGAGAGAGAGAGAGAGAGAGAGAGAGAGAGAGAGAGAGAGAGAGAGAGAGAGAGAGAGAGAGAGAGAGAGAGAGAGAGAGAGAGAGAGAAACAGACAGATAGGTAGATGAATAGACAGACTGGGAAGGAAAGAAGGGGAGAGAAGAAAATATAAGAGTGATAAGGAGGTAGAGAGAGAGAGAGATGGGGGAGGGAGGGGGAGATAGATGGATAGCTGGTTAGAGAGATAGATATATCGATAGACAGTCTGAGAAGAAAAGAAGGGGAGAGAGAAGGGGGAGGAAAAAAATAAGAGTGATATGAAGGTAGATAAAAGTTAATCGGAAAGTAACGGAAATGGAGAGAAAAAGAAAATGAAGCCACCTTAGGAGAAGGGTAAAAGGGAGAAGAAGAGATAGAGAGGGAGTGAGAGTGTGAGAGAAATAGACAGGGACGTTGATAGTTAGAAAGCAAGAGAAAGAGGGGGGAAGGATAGATAGATAGAGAGAGAGAGAATGAGAGAAGAGAGGGAGAGAGAGAGGAGAGAGAAGAAAGGGAGAAAGCGTGAGAGAGAGAGAAAGAGAGAGAGGAGAGAGAAAGAGAGAGGAACGATGAACCGAGAGCAACAGAGCCAATTAACCAGAATGAACACACGACACCCGCAAGCAGCTCCATCTCCCAGCACACTTAGCTCCGAGTAAACTTTGCGTTCCTCCCCGAAGTTGTGCCTTAGCCAATGCAAATGAAGTCAGTGAAACAACCAAATCAAATTAAAAAAAAGAAAGTGTAGCTGTTCTAGTACTTGTCCCTCAAGTCAACCACTTGTATGAAACTCAAACAGATTTCCGTGAAAGGCATCGTCTCTTGCTGCTATCCCTCGGTGAGGTAGAAACAAAGATCGGATGCTGGAAATGTGTTTTCGATTCTGCTCTTCGTTTCCTTCAGTGGTTGGACGGGTTTAGCAAATGCTGCAGAACATGGCACTTGTTTTTGTAGCCCTAATCTGCCCCATGTCCTTCCTTCTAGCCTGGCCAAGTAAGACCCATTCACATTGGAGCTTCTGGAGTCCTATTCTGTGCTTCTCACTGATGGTTTTAAAGCCTTTTGGTCTGTCAAGGCGAATACGAGGACACCCTGAGCGACCAAAGGCTGACCGCGATGCTTACTTGGCCACGTGTTTAGTATTAATAAGAAATTTCGCTTTTTAAGTCGAAAATCTCATCTAAAACAACGGATGCTCGACCTCTGTGTGGGACTCCTATATAGACTAGCAAGTAGGTATGGGACAGAAGGAGCCTGGCGGTCAAACTATCAAAATCAGGGCGACGGTTTAAAGTCTTAGGGCAGATACGCCTCGTTTCATTACTCGCCAATGTTTGCTCTTCCCGTTGACAGTTTGACCTTTCCTGTTCCGAGAATCTGGATCTGTTTCGATTGTTCAGCTTTTCCTACCCTTGACTTATTTCTTTCACTTACTATCTTTTTTTGTTCTTTTCTTATTATTTTTCTTTTTCTTTCTCAATTTTGTTCAGACAGTAGTGCTAAAAGCTTTGATTATTCATTTTCTCTATTTTATCTACACATTTTTTTTTTTATATCCACACATTTTCTTTCTCTCTTTCTCTTCTTTTCAAATGATATTTTTTCGTAGTGTGCAATAGAGATAAAGCATCCTTTATTCCTCTTCTCCATCTGATAGATAAAGCGCCACAGTTACATAGACAATTCTCGTAGCTTAGATACACGTGAAACAGCCTCCAAAAGGTTCCTGGGATATTCAGATGTTGCAAAATCAGCTAGTGGGTCATAGACCTTTAATATTGGCCCAAACCTCTGCTTAATCAAACGTAAAGTCTGCAATTTACCTCAGTTTAGTAGTCGACGAAGAAACGCTCCTTTTTTTAGGTCACAATAGATCATAGTATATTTTGTTTTATGGAATCAGTTGATACTATGATTCTGATGCTATGG
>NW_020872704.1:231883-239383 GCF_003789085.1 Penaeus vannamei
GTGCGTAGCCGCCAGTTGCTAACCGCCCGAGGCGCCGAGGGAGGCCGCGCAGCCGCGTCGCGCAGGTAAGGCCAGGCGCTCCTCGGCCCCTTCTCACACGTGTTTCCCCACAGCCCCTCGCCGACGGCACCGAGGAGATGTCCGAAGAGAAGAAGGAGCGCAGGAAGAAGAAGAAGTCGAAGGAGCGCGACGTGGTGGCCGAGCTGGAGGCGGCGCCGCCACCCCGACCTCCACCTCCGAGCTGGAGTCGTCCTCCGTGGCCCCCGCCTCCGCCCCCGCCGAGACCAAGGCCTCCGAGGGCGAGGCGGCGCCCGTGTCCGAGGAGCAGGTGGATGACGAGAAGGAGCGCAAGAGGCTCGAGAAGAAGAAGAGGAAGGCCGAGCGTGAGGCTGCCGCCAAGGCCGCCATGGAGGCCGAGCTGGCCGCCCTCGCCGCCGCCGAGGCCGAGCTGGCCCGCCTCGAGGCCGAGAGCAACTCTCTGAAGACGGACGCCCCCGCCCCGGTCCCCGAGGTGTCCGCCCCGCCCCGGTGCCCGAGGTGTCCGCCCCAGCTGAGGTTTCCGCCCCGGCCGAGCCTGCTGCCGAGGTGAAAAGTGAGTCCGCTGCTGAAAAATGTGAGTCATCGACCGAGGTGGTGTGTGAGGCTGTGTGTGTGACGCCTGAGACCCTGGGTGAGCTACCCCCCCCCAACCCCCTCCAGGTTCCCCCACAGGAAGAAGAGCAGGCGGTGCAGGAGCCCGCCGCCGATGAACCACAGGTGGCCGACGAGCCCACCGCCGATGAACCACAGGTGGCCGACGAGCCCGCCGCCGATGAACCACAGGTGGCCGACGAACCAGCTGCCGAGCCCGAGAAGCCCCTGCAGGAGGAGGAAGCTCAGGCGGAAGAGCCACTGCCAGTGGTCGAGGAGCCGCCTGCGGTCCAGGAGGAAGAGGCCCCTGTGGTTCAAGAAGAGCCGGTCCCCGCGGTTGAGGACGAGCCCCCGGCGGTGCAGAAGGAGGAGGAGGAGGCCCCTGTGGTCCAGGAGGAAGCGCCAGTCATCCAGGAGGAGACCCCGGTGGCCCAGGAAGAGGGCGGCCACGTGGAGTCTCCCCCTGGAGACACCGACTGGTGGCTTGGCTCCGGGGCCGACGAGGCGGCGCCCGCCGGGGATGGCGGCGAGGACGCTGGGCTGCAGCTAGGTTAGTTGGGCGGCGGCGACTCATCACGCCTCATTCAGCATCGCTCCGGAGCCAAGCTCATCGACGGCGTCTTATCTTTCTCTCTCTCTCTCTCCCTTTCTCTCTCTCTTTCTCTGTCTCTGTCTCTGACGTCCTCAGTCCCTCCCGTGTCCCTCCCCTTTAGGAGCGTTAAGATACCACGTCAGAGCCGCCTCTCCCGCTGCCGGCGGGGGGGCGGCCTCGGCGCGGGCGTCCCTCGGCCTTCCCGGGGTTATTGCAATCAGGACAGGGCGGGGATCGTGGCGGGATGAATTGTCATTGTGGAAGAGAAAGGCGAAGTCTGTGTCACGTACATGATACATTCACACATATGTGTTTATTTCTGCATACAAGTGTGCGTCTGTTTGTTGCTCTTCACTCTCTCTCTCTCTCTCTCTCTCTCTCTCTCTCTCTCTCTCTCTCTCTCTCTCTCTCTCAAAAAAGACAATGCACACACAAACACAGAGTCGTTCAACTTGAGAAATCTGTATTTTTCTGCTTTAAGTTCCCGTAAAAAAAAAAAAAAAAAAAAAAAAAAAAAAAAAAAATCCCCACAACATCGTCTCGGTCCAATATTGCAATACACCCGGCTAAGGTCCACGTTTGCATGGATCCCCGGCAATACTGTCTCGGCGCACGACGTCCCTTCCACGTGTGTGAGTTTCACCCTCTTGAGCTTATTCCTTGAGCAGTACCCGGTTCCCCTCGCTCTCACGTGGAAGGGAACGTCCGCGGCGACAGTGCCTTCTGCTGGAGACGGCGGTCGCGAGGCTGCTGTTCCTCCGCCCGTGATGAGAGCGTCTGGCTTCGTCACTGGCGGAAGATGCACTTTCTGTTTTTTGTTTTTTTTACTCCTGTTTATTTTGTTTTATGTATTGCATGGCACCGATCGAACACAAGGTGATTAAGGCACACAGGGAAACGCGCGGGAGGGGAAAAGGTCGAGAACCGTGTTTTTATTCGCATTTATTGGTAGATACGATGGAGATCAGTGGAGAAACCGGGATAGATAAGTTATGGGTCCTTTTTGGTTTTCTTTTTGCTTGTCTCTTACTTTTCGTGATGAACTGAAATCCCTATGTAACAGAGGCGGCTGTGGCATAGTCCGCCTATCATCTGGGTCTCGGATCTAGGTGTCCTCGCCGAGACGGGCGCTTAGACCCCGTGTATCGAGTAGACCTGGGCCTCTAGCATCCCGAACGTCAGACCCGGATGTCATGGTCAGACTCTCATCTGTCAGCCGGTCATTTGTTGCTTTCTCGTTAGGTTTGTGCGTCGAGGTTTAATCTTTCAAAATCTCATTCGCATGGATCACTGTTTCATCTGTAGAGGGATTTTGCATGACAGTTGCGTTCGTCTCTAGATACTAGCTCTTTGCCATACTTCGCTTTGTATTTCTTCTTTTCTTTTTTTCGACGTAGACAATTTCACTATTTTAGGCTACGTAGTTTTCATTTCCTTAGGAGGAATAGTAGAACTATTGATTTTTCTTTTTTTCTTGCGTACATCTTTTTTTTTTTTCTTAATTAAAATAAATAGAGAGCACTGCTCATAGTTATGCTTCGGAGAAATATATGTTGTTGAGACACAGACCGTTCTGCTTGCATGTATGACTATATCTCAGCCTTGTACTCGGCTCTCCTTAACAACCTATAGGATCCTCTTGGCTGTCAAAAATAACAATGAAACACTAAATTTCCAAATAATAAGCTTTGGAAGGAAAGAAAAGAAAAAAACAGTGAGTCCTAAATCCCTGTTGAGGAGAGCTGAGTGACATGTGACCCCTGGCGACCTCATATTGGGCTGCGGTCAGACAGGGTCGCTTCTAAGCCGGCTCAGAGAATTCAATAACCTTGCTAAAACACGGCTTTCTTTCTGGAGTGAATTTGCTCTGTATGATCTCCTTAGCTAATAGTGTTTCTCGCTTAATTTTTCCTTCCTGTCGCTTCTTTTTAATACCCTTTCTATGTCATTTTCGCATTTTTGGTGAAGATTTAACCCGCATGCAATATTTTACTTTTAAGTTTCGCCGAGGTACTTCCTTGTTTCAGCAAGTGAATCCGCCGGGTTGGGAATGGAAGAAAAAAATATTGAAAAATGTTAATATCAGCATGGCCATAACGTAAAGAAAAAAGACGAAACAAATAAATACACAACATACCGGCCAGGGTAACAGATAAGGATCCCATGGACAGCCCTAAGCCACCATGGTAATATCCTTGGAGGATCAAAGAGGATTTAAGGGATGACAAAAAAAAAATCCGGTTGTCCAAGACATTGATCCAACTCCACTTTTACGTCACCGCAGCGTTGCTTCACTTGCCCAACGTAAAAAAATAGGACTATGATCATTCTGAAAACGCTGCATCTTGCTTGAAGTAAGGAAGTGCTAGACTCTTGTATGACTGTCACTTTGGTTTCTAAAACAAGTAAACACATGAGGGTTACATAAAAATCGGTTTCGAGGCTTACGAGCATCGGCGTATTCTGCCGCTGGGTTCGAGAGTTCAAGGGAAAAGCATGGCGCCGCAGATCAGAAGCCAAGCCCTTTGCCACAACTCATTGTCAGTCAGAAGCTAGAACTTCAATTATGAGTTAATGAAACCCTCCGCTGTCCAATAGGAGGCTCATATGAATGTCTCTTTTTTTCTTGCAATCTCGAACGCGGTACAGGCTTTTCACCCAGAGCCAGATGTGAATATGATATTGACATATATGTGTATAGATTTCGGGTCCTTGTCTGAGAACAGTTTCTAAGGGGGGCCTCGTTCTCGTTCACTCCCTGTAGCTGGCGAGCCTAGCAAAGCCACAAGGAAATTGCAATCTGCTACCAACAAGATTCTTGCAGTTGGGGCATTTTTTCGCTCACATGTAACACAGAAGAAATCATCAGGTATATGTTTTAAGTCCGGTGGGTGGTCTTGGTTGTAAGAGCTCTGTCAACACGTTGTTTTTTACCTGTAATGTCTTGGACCTACTCGAGAAGGAAAAGAAGAAAAGGAAAATGTCGACGGAGAGTATGGATTATCTTTTTTTTTTTTTAATCATCAGAGGAGAAATCTTTTCCTCCGTCTTTTTCTCTCTGTCCCTTTTGAACCCAATAACTCGAAACCTTTTTTGCCATTCTTTTACACAACCATAGTAGTGTAACGGCAGCCCTGGGATACGCTGCTTACTTATCTGCACACTGTCAACTTCCGAAACTCTTGACAAAATGGATATGTGACTCCAGTTCCTGTTTTTCTATTAAGTAGGACTCATAATTCACATCTTCATTCTCCTGCACATCATGTTCGGTCACGGAGCGTTATGGCATAAGAAGATTGGAGAGACATACCTGATCATTGCTTTTCTGCTAAATTAAAGGGATTTGAATTCTGCTTCTTTGGAGTACGGAAAGATCTTGTTTTCTTGTTCTTCCACAGACATAACATAAGAAAGAAAAGAAAAGAAAAAGTCCTGTTTCACTGATGTGCCTTCTTTGCTGTGTCAAGGCTGTATTTTAATGGATGTTTCAGTGTAACGCTTTTGCACTTACAATTGAAGGAGAAAAGGCATAAATTTTTACATAACAAAACTAGACAATTAAAGGCCTGCTTAGACTGCATGCTTTAGCTTTATTCTGTTGCTTTGTTTTAGCCGAGTAGATGCTGTAGCTTGACAACCAATCTCCGGATCTATCATGGGTACGTATTTTTTCCACCAAAAGAAAAAGAAAACATTAGTCAAAATTTTATAGCAATCATTTTGATAGGCAATTTAATCATTAGTGTCTGGTTTTCCATAATTCATAATGACTTTCTTCCACATGTTGAGGCATAAATAGGAACGGTTTGCTCTGCTTTGGCTTTTTCACTTATCCTAACCGTACTTTCAGTATATATAAGGATTATAGATAACAGTCTCAAATATAATTCGTTAACCCATAAAACTGACTTACAACTCTCTGAATCTCGTGTTATTCACTTTTCTCTCGCTTCCCCCCCCTAAAGTTTCTACATTGTGAAGTCACGCCAGTTTACGAATAGCTACGGTACTTTGGAATGAAAATATGTCAGATATGCTGAATAATGGTACATTTTTACTAAATAAGTATAGTTCTACGAATACAAACTGACTATTCATTTATTTATTCATTATTTCTATTTTGAACCAAAACACAAAAAAAAAAACTCAGGGATCATAACAAATGTGATATCTAAATGGATTTATTACATTATATGCTTGAAAAAAATATCTCTATCTCCCAAAAATCGAAATTAGTCTATAACATAACACAATGTAACCTTCATGTTTATTATCTAACCTTAAATACACCATAAACTAATTTCGTTTGTTCGCCATCTTTCATTTATATCAATAATAATAATAAAAAAGAACTTAAAACAGAATTTAATAAGAATTATACTTATATAGTGAAATGAGTTATGTATATCTGTCTCCAAAATAGATGAGTAAAATTAGACATAAGAATAGCGTAGCCGTTTTCTTGTATGTGAAAAAGTATAGTTATATCTCTTCTTTAGCTTTACTTTCAAAAGAATTCTATGTATAAAAGGTCCATTGAAATAGCAAAATTGTAGCCATTGTCCGTAATATTGTTTTAGGTGTTAGAAGTTTGAAGATTGTTATAATTAGGGATAAAAAGGGAGAACACAAAGCGAAAGATAGAATAATTGCAAAACAATAGATTATACAATAGTGTCGTTGTGTAAAACTTTTCTGTGTTCTTTTTTCAAGAATAAGAAGGTAGGTGAACTTTTAACTAGAGTCTAAAAAAAAAGAGATTCAAAAATCTTCAAATATCCCCTTCAATAAATAAAAAAAAAAAGTTCATAAAAGTTTCAGATAGATTTTTTTTCTTTTACAACCTCCCCTTTCAATAGGCAAGTCACAATGGGCTGCCGATCATGAGATGCAACATTATAAGAAATTTTCCTGCAGCGGGAATAATGTATTCATGATGGTATGCAAATGGCAGTCGCCTATTCAATAATGTTATCGCTTATGAGGGAACGTATCCTGCACGGTAAGGGATGGAACGCCTTCAAAAATGAGCTGGAGAAGATGCAGCTTATATATTCTTCTTCCCTGATTTATTATTTATCTATTTTTTTTCATATTTTCAGTCGTTTATTCATTTATTCATTTATCTATTCATTTGTCCCCGTCTGTAAATCTATTCGTTTATTTATTATTCATAAGTTTATCCGATAGATTGTGGACAATTCCGTTTCACTTCGCTCTTTACTCACGTCAACATCTACTCTTTAGATTCCTTACGTATATTAAGAGTCAGTTTTCAACATGTCTGCGGTTTCACGAAGTTTGGTTTCTAAGAGTTGCATGCCTTCACTCGGAGCAAATACCTTATCGAAATAGATATGGTGTGAGTCTGTATCTTCATCGAGATAACATTCATCATATTTGTTCAGTATAATTTCCAAAGTTATCGTTTTCACAATTCGTAATTACAAGTAAGAAACAGAAAAAAAGCTAGCACGGTATTCACAAAGACCATAAATTTGCACTAAATATTAAACACGTATCCTGTGTCATTATACATGTAACGGCAGTGCTCTTCAAACCAGACATAGCTCTATGTATTATTGGGAAGAATGTGGAATGAACTCTCAGTACTCATATTGACACTCCACACACTGTCCAAAAAGCGGTAGAAGGTGTCGTAGTAGTTCATGTGAATAGTTTAGAAGGCATCGAACGGTTCCCCTTTGCATTATGTCAACGACAGTCAGTATGCATACCTAAACATGAAATTGTATGATCTTAGTTATGAATGTAAGATTGATGATCACCTAGAATCAAAAAGAAAAAATGAAGTCATTAATGTTGCGTCTCACCTAGCAATTAGGTTCTTGTGTATGTGTAAGTATGTATATATGTATATGTATACACATGTATGTATATATACATACATACATACATACATACATATATATATATATATATATATATATATATATATGTACCCCCACATACATGGCACACGCATACATGCATATATTCCATAATACATGCACGTACGCTGTTAGGACCCCGCCCCCCCCAAAGCTGCCATGACAAAATCACGACCGGTTCCGGGTGCTTTCTAGGAAAGGAAGCAGAAGACGTGACCCCCAACACCACCACCGAACCCGACGCCGGCCAAGGGGGAACTGAGGAGACTGCTGACGCTGCTGCTGGCGCTACTGCTGACGATGCAACCACCTTTGCTACCAGGTCCGACGAGCCTCTGGAGTAGATGTTTTCTTTGGCAAAAAATCAAAAAGTGTCGCCATGAC
>NW_020872704.1:254383-256883 GCF_003789085.1 Penaeus vannamei
AAATAATCAAATAAATAAATGAATCAATACAAGAAATTACATAAACCCGAAATCCTCCGAGGACGGACTGATAAACAGCAGGCTTCCTCTCATCTCCCGCCGCGGCATCTTCGTCACCGGCTAAAAGGCCTCTAATGGACCCCAGCTCGTAGCCGATGACAAGCGAGCGTCTGCATCAGGCGTCTAATAGGTTTAGATGAGATCACGTGACTTGAGGGGAAAGACGGGAGAGGATCGACGGTCTTTTATGAGGCGCTGTTGCTCCGCGTGCTAATACTACCTGCTGTGGACCCTTTTGATGGTGCTACGGCCGCTGGGTGGGGTGGTTCGTATTAACGGGGTAAATGTGGAGGATCGACTTGTTTGTTTTTATTTTTAATTTTACAAAAGCTGATCACGGAAGCGGGAGTCTTTTGATTTTCATAATTTGGTATAATGCCCTGCTGTTTACCTAATATTCCATTAATTGCAACTAACTAGCAGCTAACTTTTGGCTGTTTTAGTATTATGGCCGCCAATTCAGTATGCAAATGCTAAAAATGTGCATTTCAAAAGAATTCCACTCGAATCAAAACTCTCACCGAATGAATATGTGAAGCGATCTGGCAGATGGAAAAATAATTGCGTTCATTTTGTGATTTTGTGCGATTCAAATCATTTGGCTGCACGAAATGATAAAGTTTGGGTTTTATCTTGAGAGCAATACAATAATAACCCTTAGTTTGTTGGAACGACTGTTCCTTGCATTAAGAGATAAAAGGTATTGTTTCCTGGATCAGGCACAATCGGTTATATTGGAGGGCAGGACGACTAGACGATATAATAGCGTTCCATCATAACGTTTGCATAAAGCTGAACGTTTCTCTGTGGCTCGGAGAACCTGCGCATTCGAGCTGTTTTCGGGCAGAACCATTGGTCACTTTCATGTTAAGGACAAACCAATGACTCATCACAGGTTTTTGTTTGAATTTGTCTTTGGCTACGTAGGGCCTGCGCGAAATGTTTTATGGACAGGAGCGTCTGGGTGGAATCATGTTTATGGACGTTCATGCCGCTTGTGAGGATGTTCCATCTGGTATCTTCAAGAATTTTTATTTGACTTGTACCACACCCAGAACGTGCAAATTGCCATTTCATTGATATCTATTTTGCTATTCTATTATTTGCTTTGATAGTATGTGAAAGATAACGCAGATCTTAAGGCACTTTTATTGGAAGAAATTCTTTAATTTTTCCATTTTCACCAGACCTAATCCTTTTGTCTGGCCTTCAATATCATAGCTTTGCCACTGGGATGGCAAAACGAAGCCAGTATCCTAATAAGGTACTCCTATATCTAAAGAAGCTTAGCTCTAGATAATTAGGAAGACTAGAGTCTACTTATTAGACTGATAAAAATGTACAATAATTGCAGATAGTGTAGATTTACACCGGGTATGGGTATTAAGTAAATATTGCATATATTTTGGCTGACTAAAATGGGGACTGAATGCGATTTTTTTTTTTTTTTTTTTTTTTTTTTTTTTTTAATGATCAACAAGTTAGATGGATATTTTCTGAGAAGCTGCAAAGGTCACAGAGTTAATTGCCTGGAGGAATATGTCTGTAATAAAGATACGTAAATGCCAGTAGCTCACTGCACGGGATTTATATTATATCAAATATCAGAGAGTAGATTGACAACAGAGTTAACAGAGATGGACGTGGTGTGATATGGTGGAGGAAGAGTAGACAGGATGCACTCGACATCAAGTAGAGCGGGAATTTGTGTCCTGTACCACAAGTGTTGTTTATGCATAAGGGAACACCAAGGACCAGTTTCTTATGTGGAGAATTGTCACGAACCAAGAAAAAGAACTTCACTTGCTGATTTCTTGGAACCAGCGCGACGAGCCTTCCCGAGAGGCAGTGGTTCACCCAGAGAATAGTGGACGAAAATAGTACATTGTAGCTGAAGCTTCTCTGAAACTGAAGGTGTGGGAGGATATCATTAAATTACCAACGACGCCAACCCCGCGTCCATGAAGCAACAGTGGTGAATTCTTGAAGCGAAGTTCCAGTAAAATAATTTGATAAGTACAATTACAAAGCAGCTGATTAACACCACTCCCTTTCCTCCATTCTGGGTTTGATAGGGAGACAGAGAAAGTCGTTCATAACTGTAACAACATAACAAGCAGTTTAGTTATTATCTGCTTGCCTGAGACATACATGACATTACTGTAACAGGAAGATACAAAAGTTACACCAACAAATGTGGTACTCTAGAAAGACATAGGTGACAGAGATCATAGGTCATCTTAATCAGTGCCTGTTAGTATAAATTCTTAACAAGATACGACTACCTGAGTCAGCGGTTTACTTGGGGGTAATATGGATAATACAATAACCAAGATTAGTCCTATCTCTGCGTACTATGCCTATCTGTCTACCTTCTCTCTACTTGTCTATCTATTCATCTACCTGTTTTTCTAACTGACGCTTTTCCTTGTTGCTGCCG
>NW_020872704.1:269383-271883 GCF_003789085.1 Penaeus vannamei
AGACCGGCCTTTATTCTGTATATCTCTCCTAACACTGAAGACCCTCCTTATCCTTAGATGTCTTCCCTTATTCTGAAGACCCTACTTATCTATGTAAATCCTCCTTAACTCTGAAGACCCTTCTTATCTACGTATAGCCTCCCCTACTCTGAAGACCCTCCGTATCTCTGTATAGTCTCCTTGTCTCTGTATAGACCACTTATCTATGGAGACCCTCTTTTACCCTGTATAGCTTCCATATCACGGATGACTCTTCTTGCCTCTGTAACCCCCCCCCCCTCTGTAGAGCCTCCCTATCGCTGATGAGCCTTCTTATCTCTGCACATATTTCTGAAGACCCCCATTTTCCCTGTGCAGTCTCATTATTTCTGCACGGCCTTCATATCGCTGATAAGCCTTCTTATCTCTGTACAACCTCATTATCTCTGACGACTCTCCTTAATCACTGTACAGTCTCCTTATTTCTGCACAACCATCCATATTTGTAAACACCCTCCTGATCTCCTCCCAGCATCCTTATTTCCGAAGACCATCCTTATCTCTGTACAGTCAGTGTATAGCCCCTTTATCTCTGAAGCCCCTCCCGATCTCCGTACACCACCTTCGCCCTTGTACATCCCCCTTACTTCCTACGTCTTAAGGAGGTCACGGAGTGCGGAAGGCAAGGAGCGAACATACGTCTTCGAAGTCAATAACAGAAGCTTTTCTCAGGGAACCCGTGTTTTTTTTCTTATTTTTTTTCCTTGCCTTTCTTTCACCGTCAAAAGCTTATTGATTACCTTCCCGTCTTCGGGCTAAATAGCTTTTATTATGAAGATGATTTATAATGATTATGAAAATATATATTCAATGATAATAATAAACGTTATTATTATGTTTGTAATTCTTAAAACCATCATTAATATCATCATAATCTTTATCATCATCCCTATTATTGATATCATTACAACTATTATCATTATCATAATTACTATTATTATCATTATCATTTCTTCACCATTGTTATTGTTATTCATGTTGTTATCAGTATTGTGATCATCACCATTATCATCATTGTTATATTACCACTACTACTATTATCATTATCATTATTGTCATTATCATTATTATTACTATCATTATCATTGCTATTATCATCATTATATTCTTATTTTTTATTATTACTAGTACTATTCCTATCATTATCATTAACATTATTGCAATTATCATTATCCTCATTGTTATTAACATCATCATTATCATTATTATCATTAGTATTGTTATTATTGACATGATCATTATCATCACATCTATATTTTTATCATCATCGCCATTATCTTCATCCTTATTTACATCCTTATTTTCATCTTAATGATCATTATCATTATCGCTATAACTATTATTATTATTTCTGTAACTATTGTTATTGTTCCCATTATTTTCAGTCACCATTATCATCAGTAACAGCATCATATTTTATGTATAAAGATACAGAGATAGGTAGAGAAAAGGATGTTTAAATGAAAATGAGAAGTAGGAAGCGACAGAGAGAGAGAGAGAGAGAGAGAGAGAGATAGATAGATAGATAGAGAGAGAGAGAGAGAGAGAGAGAGAGAGAGAGAGAGAGAGAGAGAGAGAGAGAGAGAGAGAGAGAGAGAGAGAGAGAGAGAGAGAGAGAGAGTAATAGAGAGAAAGAGAGAGAAGGAAAATGACATTAAGAGAGAGAAAGAAACAGAGAAAGAGAGAGAGACATTAAGAGAGAGAAAGAGAAAGAAAGAGACATTTAGAGAACGAAAGAGGCAGAGAAAGAGAAATAAAGAGAGAGAGACAGAAAAAGAACAGAAAAAGAGAGGGGGAAATTAAAGATCTACTTCTGTACCCTGAGAAAGGTCACAGTGAGAGAGCAGCGGAGGAGAGGCACCTCAAGGCCCCGCCCCCTCCCAGGATGACCTTCTACCGTGACCCTCATGCTGTTATTTATTTATCTTTTTTTTTTTTTCTTTAACGAGATTGTTTGTTTATGTTTCCTGGATTACTTTTCAGTCGTATGTTATTTTGATTTGTGTTAATGTTGTTATCGTTATTCTTATTTGTTTTTATTGTTCTTATAACTAAGGCTAGTACTGTTAGTACTACTACTCCATTATCATTATCATTATTATCATCATCATTGTGATGAATATTACAAATATTTCTTGTTACTATTGTTATACTCATGACAACCATTATCATTATTATAACTATGATTATCATAATTATTGTTGCTACTTTCACTATTATCATTATCATCATATTATTATTGATGATGTTATTATTTGTGAGGATGTTATTATCAATATCATCATTATTTCCATTGTTAGCATCATTACTATTTCATTATCACAATCATTATTATCACTACTATCATTACTAGCGGACCCCCCTACCAAAAAAAAAAAAAAATGATAATAATAAATAAATAAATAAATAACGTAAAATATACTCCTCTCTACTTCTTCCACCCTTCTCCTTCTTTTTTTCG
>NW_020872704.1:296883-299383 GCF_003789085.1 Penaeus vannamei
ACGCTTCCTGTCGAGCCAGTGGGTGGTTGAGCGTAACAAGAACGTGGCTAATGACCCATTCATTTTCCTCCTCCCGAGTCTTCCTCCCCATTCATCGCGTGTCATCCCCATTACCTCCTCTTCGTGTAGAATCCCTGGTGACAAGTTCCTCGTTTTCCCCATTTTGTTCGTCAGGAAAAGAGCGACACTCGCCGCGCCGTCAGGAGCGACCAGTGCGGCGATAATTGCATCTTGAAACGTCTTCAAAATCATCTCGAAACCCGCCTTCTTCCGTAAGATGGGGGGGGGGGGGTAGGGAGAGAATGGACGGGCATGGGAGAGGGGGCAAGGAGCGGGGGAAGGCAAATTACACCGGACGCTGAACCGGTTTTATTTTTACCGCCATCTTTTGTGAATCGAATAAATCTTCGCCATAGATTACACTCTCCCCCCTCCCCCTTTCCCCCCACTCTCCCTTCTTCCTCCCAACCATTCCCCTCTCATCGCTTTAACAACCTTCCTCGGGGCAATTGCAGGGGCGCAAAGGGTCAGAGAGGGGTAAGGAGGGGAGAGAGGGAGAGGGAGGGATAGAGAGGAAAGGAAGAGAGAGAGGAGGATAAGGAGGGAGAGCGGGAGGAAAGAAGAGAGAATTGGGGAGAAAAGAGGATAGAGAGAAGAGGAACGGGGAAGGAGAAAAGAGGGGAAAGGGGAAGAAAGAGGAGAGGAAAGGGGAAGAGAGAGAAAGGGAAAAGGAAGGAGAGAGAAGGGGAAAAGGGAGGAGAGAGGAGGGTGAAGGGAAGGACAGAGGAGAAAAGAAAGGAAGAAAGGAAAGGGGTAGCGAACGAAGAGAACAAGAGGGTATAGGTTATGAAAGGGATGTCACGGTATTTACCCAAGAAAGGTAATGACCTTTCGAAGCCCTGTTCACGACCGAGCTGTTCAGGCGCAGTGCTCCCCCCCCCCCCCGCCCCCCATCCCTCTCGCAGCTCCCCCCCCCCCCCACTTTGGTCTTTCGCGAGAGGCAACGGAAAGGGGGGGAGGGGGATCTTCGGAGACGGGACGAGTGTTGAGATAACTGCCCTTTGATCTGCTCATGAGATGGGTGAAGCATCGCTGACAAAGCCCCTCCTTCCCTTATTGGACAGGATAACGACTGAACTGCTCTTTTCCCTTTGTCGTCTTTTCGTTTCAGTTCTATAGGTCTCGTCAGCGGAACCATTATTTATTGCTATTTTTTTTACTCTTCCATTTTTTTCTCTCCAAATATTTAATCATTTATCCGACTGTTTTGTTTACTGTCGTTTATCATTTTTATTGTATGTCTTTTGTTAACGATTTTCAGTGTTTGTTGTTTACTATCATGTATATGTTTACACGCATGTATGTATGTATATATATATATATATAATTATATATATTATATATATATAATATATATGTGTGTGTGTGTGTGTGTGTGTGTGTGTGTGTGTGGTGTGTGTGTGTGTGGTGTGTGTGTGTGTGTGTGTCTGCCTGCCTGCCTGCCTGCCTGCCTGCTGCCTGCGCCCGCCTTCCTGCCTGTTTTACTGTCTGTCTGACTATCTGTCTATCTATATGTAGATTATCCGTCTATCTATATAACTACATAAAAGCATGCGTACACACATACATACAAAATACATACAGCTATACATACGAACACAGAACAAAGGGCCAACACAAACACCGTTCAAGGCAAGCGCAGAGGCGGTGACAGGTGTTGAGAGGAGGTCGTGCAGGCAGTACCAGAGACCAGTGACTGAAACTGTTCATTCCTCTAAAGTTACTCTGGTTTCAGTGACCCCCCATGTTGCATGCTGGGCTCGATTGCGAATGACTGCCATTTGGGATATAAAAGGTTTGGTAAAAATGTGTTTGCGCGCGCGCGCGCGTGTGTGTGTGTGTGTGTGTGTGTGTGTGTGTGTGTGTGTGTGTGTGTGTGTGTGTGTGTGTGTGTGTGTGTGTGTGTTTGCTTGGGTATGTGTGTGTGTTTGTGTTTGAGCGTGTATATGTGTGTATATGTGTATATTGCTGTCAACTGGTGATAGCATTATTGATGATATATACAGCAAAAATCGAGAAAAGGAAAATCAGCACACAGCAGGAAATATTAATAGTATTACCTAGAATCACATTTATGATAATGTCATGACTCAAGATAATCACCCAAGTATAAAATAAAGACAAGAAACGAAATGAATGAGAATTATGAGCAAGTCACAATACTCATCCATAAAAATAAACGTAATGATTCATCCCTAAAAGCTTCTGTCCCCCCCCCCCCCCCCTCCCCCGTGCCTCTCCTTCAGGGAAATTCCATTGATGGAGTTCCTCTATAAATGTGATGGAGCATTGCAACGCAGCCCGGCCACGAAGAGGTCCATATTTCCAACTGGAGTATGGCGTGGAAATAGTGTTAGATCTATTGCTGTCGTTGTTTGCAATGGTAGGATTGCTATTCTTACATTTGTTATTATCAAAATTTATGTTATTATCCTTACTT
>NW_020872704.1:306883-314383 GCF_003789085.1 Penaeus vannamei
TCAACTCACACTCACACTCACATACTCATTCACTCTCACTAAATCAACTCTCACTCACATTTAGAATATATAGAAAAAAAAGCCTAGGCTCCATTTCTAGATCCAAACCACGCCTGATAATCACTTCAACCCGAACCAACTTCAACCCAAACCAACTTAAACCCGAACCAACTTCAACCCAAACCAACACACACTAATACTCACACACACCCTCACTCACTCACTAAATCAACTCATACCCACATCTAAAAGATTATCAAATCCAAATCACACCTGATAATCACTTCAACCCAAACCAACCCAACCACTTCAACCAAACCAACTTCAACCCGAACCAACTTCAAAAGAGGGCATAACGCCGATCGAGAGGCGAGTGATCCGAGAAGGAGAATTCGATAAGGTTTCGAGTCTCCAGGGAAGACTTGCGGAGATAAAGATGTATTAGGAATATTTGGAGGCAGCCCTTGGAGGTGGGGGGAGGGGGGGGGGGGAAGAGGCGCGGGCCGGAATCGAGGGCGGAGTTGGGAGGGTTTTGGGAACGGCGAAGGAATGTTGTGTGCGGGCGTGCATCTCCCTTTATCTACTTATCTTTCTATCAGTCTATCTCCATTTATCTTTATTTATTTACCAGTCCATATATATATATATATATATATATTATTATATATATTATATATATATATATATTATATATATGTAATATGTATAATATATATATATATATATATATATATATATATAGTATGTATGTATACATTCATATGTATGTATTTTCTATATATGTATGTTTGTATATATTTATGTATATATATATATATATATATAATATATATATATATATATATATATATATATATACACACACACATATATATACATATAAACACACACACACACACACACACACACACACACACACACACACACACACACACACACACACACATATATATATATATTATATATATATATATATATATATATATATATATATATAATAAATACATATATGTGTGTGTGTGTGTGTGTGTGTCTGCGTGTCTGCGCACTCCCCCCCACACACACACACATGCACACACACGCACACGCATATATATATATATATATATATATATATATATATATATATATATATATATATATATATATACGGGTGTCTGTTTGTGTGCAGTTATTTATGACATACAGTCATACATCTGCAATAGAAACAGACATTATATATTTAATCTTATACAGAAGGGGCATATAAGCGCTGCTTGAAAGTCCTCAATCGAAATTTATATTCATTGCTTTATACTAAACAACTTAAATTGTTACACACCGCTCTGCGAACATATACTGTAGACTCATGTAACAATAAATCTGAAAATTCTTGAAGAAATGAAATCCTAATTCCGGCTTTTGGAAAAAGCAACAACAAGAGAAGAAAAGAAATACACAAAAGGCAAATCATAAAATTACAACCTTGATGAAGGTAATATCACAAAGAAAACCTTTCCTTTGATGCAACGTAAAACGCAGAGGCCTCGACAATCCAAAGAAATACACACCTACAACTTTTTTTTTCTTTTTTCTCTCTTTTTTTGTTGTTATTTATATCCCAACAATCAGAAGAATCGATTACAATCCAAATAAATTCCAAGCCAGGAAGACCGCGCGCCGCAGAGCCGTGGCGCCGCAGCAGACGCGTTCTCGGCCGGTAACCTCATCCCCTTTTTATTTATTTGCACACGCGTCTCCTCGGCTCGGATCGGGTTATTTATACGCCCAGGCCTTATGCCGGAAAGAAGAAGCGCCACGACGCACCAAGACGGCGTGCTTTAATTGGAACAATGACTCGGATAAAGCACTTGGAACACTTGGGCCGCGGCTGAGGCTGCAACCCGATCCGCGGCGGGTCTCGTAAATCACTTTATTTCACAATGTGCGCGCACACTCCACGCACACTCACACGCTTATATATAAACACGCACATAAACTTATATATAATCGCACACACGTCGTTCGGAGGGTGTCAAGTGCTTCTTGGACTCCAGGAAGAAAGTCGGTTAATGTCTAAATAAACCTGTGCGTCTGATGGAAGGGCGGAGAAGTAGTCCAAGGGCAGACGCCGGGGGGAATGCAACCCCTCCCGGGCCCACACTTTCACCTCCAGCCTATCCCCCCCCCCATCTCCTTTTCTCTTGTGTATGTGGATATGTCGCGACACCTCGACAACAGAAAGTAAAATGTTCGAAGAATGTTGTTGACTTTTCTCTTGTTTATCATCATCTTCAATCATAGGAGTGTCTAACCATTTTTTCCTTGATTGGACTCACTTTCTTGTGTAAAGATTAGATCTATGAGGGAAATTGGATGCCAGAGATATCTGTTGTTTGAGTGCTGACTCAAGGAGATGATAAACCTCAAGCGAGGAATTGAGATTATGTAAATATATATGTATATATACATATAATATACATATATGTATATATATATATATATATATATATATTATATATATATATAAATATATATATATATATATATATATATATATATATATATATATGTATATACATATATGCACATACATACATACATACATATATATATACATATATATATATATATATATATATATATATATTATATATATATATATATATATATATATATAACACACACACACACACACACACACACACATATATATATATTATATATATATATATATATATATATATTATATATATATATATGTATATATATATATATATATATATATATATATATATATATATATATATATATATATATATTATATATATATATATACATATATATATATATATATATATATATTATATATATATATATATATATATAATATATATATATATATATATATATATATATTATAGTATATATATATATATATATATATTATATATATATATATATATATATATATATATATATATATATATATATATATATATATATGCATATACATGTATGTGGGGTGCATTTGTGTGTGTGTGTGTGATGTATGTATGCATGTGTGTGTGTGGATGCATGGATGCATGCATGTGTTCGTGTACGTGTACATGCACGGATGTATATTCTAACCGACCAGCACCGTATACAACAGTCTCGGAATTCCCTTCGTACGTGTGGCAGCGGGATCTTCATAATCTGTCAGCGACTGGGGAAGCTTATCGTACGAAACTCTTAAGACTGGAAATAGCGTTCTCACTATCATGCTGCTTCCTCTCTTGACAGTTATCTCATCTCCACGTGTAGATAAAAGTCAAAATTAAGAAAAAAGTAGGTCACAAAAACGGATTTTCTCCTCGTTCGCTGAATTCTTGAATGCGCATGCCGGATCCGTGACGTCATTTGTTTACCTGCCGTGAGACTTACATTTTTAAGTGACAAGTTAATTTTTCATCACGGAAGCTCCGCAGCTTTTACTAAAAACAGCGGTTCATGTCCGTGTAGTTTGCAATGAATGGCTCTCTGAAGTAAGCTCGTTGCTTTTGTAAACGTATGTGTATTCATGAATTATTCAGAAGATGAAGTTAAAAATAGTAAGGCTAAGGAGGTGTACGATGGCGAGATCAAAGGGAATCGAGAATGCGTGGTTAAGGTCAGAATAAGGAAAAGAAAAGGTGTTGGACTGTCATATGTATTCTTGAAAAATATACGCACACATATGCGCCCTCATACATGAAGAAAAAAAAAACACTCAAAAACAGACAGTCAGTCAGTCGGACAGACATAGACAGAATGGAAGAGTGACAGACAGAGACAACCAGAGCCAGAGAGAGAGAGAGAGATAGATAAATAGATAGAGAGAGAAGAGAGAGATAGAGAGCCAGCGAGAAGAGAGATAGACAACCCAACACACACAACATACCACCCAACACGTCCCCATCCGCATCAAAAGAGGCAAAATTTCCAAACAAGGCAAGCACAAGCACACGCCCGCGCAAGCCCATGTTAAAGGCGGATTCTCCCTTCCTCGCCGCATGCACATTCACCCGCAAATCCCTTCCGAGCCAAAAGGGCGTCCGAGATGACAGCATCCTCATCCCGTGATCCTTCTGGTTAATGATCGGCGCAGTTTGTCCTCAGATGGCATCGCGGCCCGCTTCCAACCTGTCGTCTCCCCCCCCTCCCTCCTTCAAAGCAAAAAGAAAGTGGAAAAAGATTTGGTTAAAGTGTTGGTCTATATGTCTCTCTCTCTGTCTCGTTCTCTTTGTCTCTGTCGTTGTCTTTCTCTTTGTCTTTCTCTGTTTTACTCTGTCTCTCTCTGTCTCTCTCTCTCTCTCTCTCTCTCTCTCTCTCTCTCTCTCTCTCTCTCTCTCTTCTCTCTCTCTCTCTCTCGCTCGCTCGCTCGGCTCTCTCTCTCTCTCGCAAAAAAGGAAAATACATAGACAGTGACTAATTCCATAATCCAAATGAACGAAGAGCAAAGAGTTATTCAAAAGGTCGAAGAGGGAGGTGAGGAATATTCGGATATAAAGCGAAAATATCTTGAACCGCGAGTGAAATGGGGAATATTTTGATGAGAAGATTGTAAGGATTCTTCCGTGCTTGCTAAGAGAGAAAAGAAGGGTATTTAATTGAATAGTTTAAGAGCTCAATGAGAGAGAAAGAATGATTTGGGAGGATTTCAATGATAGTAGTTGAAGGGAAAATCCTTTTGATTCGAACTAAATCATTCTAAAATTTAAATTTGAAGGAGTTAATAACAAGGAGATTCCGAAGAAACTGAGATAAATAAAGATGAGACGAAAATATCTAATAAAATGATTTTTTGACAAATTCAAAGAGATATAAAAGTCGATGAGACTAATATATCTAATAAAATATTTTTTTTGACTTCACCTTCACCATTCTCAAATTCAAAGAGATAAAAAAAAGAAGGAGAAATTCCGAATAAAACAAGAAAGATAAGTCGATGAGACGAAAATATCTAATAAACGAATATATCTATACAATATTTTTTTTTACTTCACCTTAACCATTCTCAAATTCCAACAGATAAAAAAAGGAGATACTGAATAAAAGAAGAAAGATAAGTCGATGAAACGAAAATTAATTTAATATTTTTTTGACTTCACCTTCACCATTTTCAAATTCAAAGATATAAAAAAAGGAGGAGAAATTCCGAATAAAGCAAGAAAGATAAGTCGATGAGACTAATATATCTAATAAAATATTTTTTTTGACTTCACCTTCACCATTCTCAAATTCAAAGAGATAAAAAGGAGGAGATACTGAATAAAAGAAGAAAGATAAGTCGATAAAACGAAAATTAATTGAACATATTTTTTTTTACTTCACCACCATTTTCAATTCGAATAGATATAAAAAGGAGTATTCCGAATAAAAGAATAAAGATAAGTCGATGAGACGAATATAATACAATAATTTTTTTTGACTTTAATAAAATAATTTTTTTGACTTCACCTTCACCATCTTCAAATTCGAAGAGATAAAAAAGGAGGATAAATTCCGAATAAAACAAGAAAGATAAGTCGATGAGACGAATATAATACAATATTTTTTTTTACTTTAATAAAATAATTTCTTTGACTTCACCTTCACCATCTTCAAATTCGAAGAGATAAAAAGAGGAGAAATTCCGAATAAAAAAAAGAAAGATAAGTCGATGAGACGAAGATATCTATACAATAATTTTTTTAACTTTAATAAAATAATTTTTTTGACTTCACCTTCACCATCTTTAAATTCGAAGAGATATTAAGAAAAAGGAGGATAAATTCCGAATAAAACAAGAAAGATAAGTCGATGAGATATCCATACAATATATATATATTTTTTTTACTTTAATAAAATAAAAAAAAAATTGACTTCACCTTCACCATCTTCAAATTCGAAGAGATATTATAAAAAAGGAGGATTAAATTCCGAATAAAAAGAAGAGACATAAAACGAAATAAAAGGTTTCGATCCCAAGCGAGTCCTTTTCGAGCCCGACGACACAGCTACACTGGCGGAGACAAAGGAACGCAGGTCGAGGACAAAGAGCGCGGTCTTGGGTCGTGACCTCTTTCCCGTCTCTTCGTCTCGGAAAAAGAGGGAAAAAAAAGCGAAGAACGTGGGAGAAGAAGAAGAGGGAGGAGAAGGAGGAAAAGAAGACGGAGAAGAAGGAGAGAAAAGAAGAAAGAGAAGAAAAAGAAGAAGAAATAGAGGAAGGAGAAGAAAAAGAAGAAGAAAGAGAAGGAGAAGAGGAAATAGAAGAAGAAGAACGATAAGGTAAGAAAAAAGAAGGAGAAGAAAAGAAGAAGAAATAAAAGAAGGAAAAGAAGAAGAAGAAGGAGAAATAAAAGAAGGAGAAGAAGGAAAAGTGGAACAAGAAGAGGAACAAGGTGAAGAAGAACAAGAAGAAGGAGAAAAACAAGAAGGAAGAGGAGAAGAAGGAGAAAGGAGTTCTTTCGTTCATCTGTGGTCGGGAAAATAAATATTATTTTATTTTTCTTGATATATGAGACCTTTTTTTGTCTTGAGAAAGAAAACCGGACAACGAAGGAGGAAAAGAAGAAGAAGGAAGAGAAGGAGGAGGAAAAGAAAGAAGTTTTTTGTCATATTTGCGGTACGGTAAATCGGTTTTATCCTTATTTTTTCTGAGATATGAGACTTCGTTGGTTTTATAGCGTCTTTTTGCTCTCTCCTCTTCCATCTGCTGTGCATCTATCTGCAATATTTAATGCACGGCTTGTCCATCTGGCTGTTTCCATTTAGTTATCAGTCTTCATTTTTTTCTCTTTATTTGCAGTCTCTGCCTCCTATCCTCACTTTTTTCTCTATTTTTATTTTTTTAATTATTTTTTTTTTTTTTTTTTTACTTTTTCTCTGATTTTTCTTCCTCGACTTTTATTCCTTGAATCTTCATTAACACATCGTTTTTTTTTTATTTTCTGTCTCTCTGCCTCCTATCCGCACCTATTTTTCTCTTTATATTTTTTCTCTACTTCTTCTCTAATTTTTCTACTTTTTTCTCCATTTTTCTTCCTCGATTTTTATTCCGTGCATCTTCATTAACACATCTTCGTCCATGAACATATCACCTCGTAATAATTTGAGCCTGTGACTCACCAGGTTCATTAGCTTCGTTAACAGCCCCCCCCGACCCACCACCTCAAAAAAAAAAAAAAAAAAAAAAAAGCACACATCTGCACAGCCAACCACACGCACACACACGAACTCCCAGATGCAGGTATCATTAAGGTTGCGTCGCTATTTATAGATTTTGGTGCTGGCGGCAGGTGTGACCCTAGGAGAAGGGGTAGGGGGGGGGGGGCTAGGGGTGAGGGGAGGAGAAGGGGAAGGGGAGGTCTGCTGATGCATAGGTGGATGAAGAGGGCCTGGGGAAGGGGGGAGGAGGAAGGATAAGAGTTTAAGTAGTAATAGAGATAATGGGATCAGCGGCGATAACTCGGTGGGGGGAGAGAGATAGAAAAAAAAGTCGAAACTGATAGACCCCGC
>NW_020872705.1:14277-16777 GCF_003789085.1 Penaeus vannamei
TCATTCTCCCCTCACTCCCCTCCTCCTTCCTCCCTATTCTTCCTCTTCCTCACTAGACCCTTCCTCTTCCCTCGCTCCTCCTCCTATCCTCCTCCCTCTCCTCCTCACTTCTCTCCTCTTTCATCCTCCTCCTCCCCCCCTCGTCTCCTCCTCCTCCCCTCCTTCCTCCTCCTTTTCCTCCTCCTCCTCTCCTTCTCCTCATCCTCCCCCTCCCCCTCCTCCTCATTCTCCTCCTCCTCCTCCTCACCCCTCCTACTCTCCCCCGGGCTCCTCATTCTCCCTCCTCACTCCTGCCCCTCCTCCCTCCAACCTCTTCCTCCTTCTATTCCTCCTCCTCCTAGACTCTTTCCTCTTCTTCTCCCTCCTACCTTCTCCTCCTCCTCCTACCCTCCTCCTCCTCCTCCTACTCCTCGTCCTCCTCTCCTCCATCTCCTCCCTCGTCCTCCTCCTCCTCCGTCCCTTCCTCCTGGCGGGGCCCTACGATCCTCCCCCCTCCCTACTCCTCCCGCCTCCTACCATCCTCCTCCTACTCCTCCTCCTCCTCCTCCAATACACTACTACCTGCCATCTCCTCCTAATACTACTGCTACTCACTCCTCCTCCTCCTACCTAACTCCTCCCCGCTCCTAACTCTCCTCATCTCCTCCTCCTTCCTCCTCCTGAAATACTACTACTACCTCCTCACTTCTTCCTAAATACTACTGACGTACCTTTACCCTCCTCCTCCTACCCTCCCCGCTCCTATCTGCCTTAATCTCCTCCCGACTCCTCCCCTGCCTTCTCCTCCTCCATCTCTTGTCCGTCGTCCTCCTCCTCCTCCTACTTACCTCTCGTCCTCCTCCTCCTCCTCCTACTCCTCCCCTCCCCTCCTCCCCTCCTCCTCACTCCTCCCTGCATCTCTCCTCCTCACTCGCTCCCTCCTCCTGACCTCCCTCCTCACTCCTCCCCCTGCCTCCTCTTCCTTCTCCTCCTCACTATTTACCTCCCCATCCTAGACTAGTTCCTCTTCTTCCTCTCCTTACTCCTACCATCCTCTTAACTATCTCCTCCTCGACTCCTCGACCTCCTATACCTCCCCTACTCCTCCTCCTCCTCCTCCTCACTCCTACTCTCCCCACCTCACTCCCCTCCCCCCCTCCTACTCCCCCTCCTCCTTCCTCCTCCCCCCTCCTCCTTGACTTTTCCTCTGTCTCTTCCCGATCCTCCTCTCCTCTCCCGCCGCCCGCCCCCCGCCCGCCCCCAGCGCTCGCCGCGAGGGAAGAAGAGGAGGCGGAGGGGCGCGTTCATTAGCAATGGGGCGCTCACCTATTGATCACGGAGCGTTCGCCTATCCCGTAATATTATCTGTTCTGGTACGCTATACACCCGGTAATGAGGCTCCGTCGTTCGCGATCGATTCTGGCTCTAGGGGAAGGCTGGCATAAGGTTTAGATTACCATGCTTGGCTTGGGTGACGAGAAGGCGAGATGGACTGTTAATAATAATCATTTGTAGGGATGTTCTGTGTGCTTGCTTGTGTCTGCGGAGGTCCAGTGCGCGAGATTTGGCATTTGATTGGGTTGGTGTTTTGGTGTGGAAGGATGATAGCATGATAGCCAGCATGAGAGTATATAAGTTTTAATGTTTCTTTTAATGTTTCTTCCTCTTCTTCTCCTGCTTTGTCTTCTTTTTTTCTTTTTCTCTTCCATCTCCTACTCCTCCTCCTCCTTCTCTTTTTTCCTCCATCAACTCTTCCTCCTCACTTCTCCTTTTCTTCCACCTCCCCCGTTCCTCTTCCTCTTCTTCTTCCTACCCTGTTCCTTTTCCTCCTCTTCTTCCCCCTGCTCTCTGCTTCACCTTCGCTGCTCGTTTCTTTCACAATAGCTATATCAGAGTAGTTTTCTCTCTTATATTATATATTATATATATATGTTATATATATATATATATATATATATATATATAATATATATAATTTATATATATATATATATATATATAATAATATATATATATAATATATATACATACATACATATATATATTATATATATATATATATATATATATATATATATATATATATACTATATATATAATATATATAAGGATGTAATGGCCATTTCATGTTTAGTTAAAGAACAGTTCATTTTTTTTTTTTTTATAAAAGATATATGAAGCATCATGTTATCTATCTATATTAATCTATATCTGATCCCATAGTATTGTATACATCTATCTATCTATCTGTCATTCTAGCTATTTAGCTATTTTATCTATCTCTTTATCTAATCTATCTCTATATATATATGTGTTTGTGTGTCTGTGTGTGTGTGTGTGTGTGTGTGTGTGTGTTGTATGCATGTGCGTGTGTGTGTGTGTGTGTTATGCATGTGCGTGTGTGTGTGTGTGTGTTGTGTTTGTTTGTGTAATTACATGCGTATATAATCTAAAGGTTATACTTACTGTGCCATCCATATGAGGTTATTTCTGTCATGCTGAGTGACGTTTGTTTTTTTTT
>NW_020872705.1:32106-34606 GCF_003789085.1 Penaeus vannamei
GAAATCTTGGTGTTGATAAGAAGAGGTGGAGAGAAGGAGTGGCCAGTGGGAGATGGAAAAGGAGAGGGGGGAGAAAGAGAAAGAAGACACGGAGATAGATAGGCAGTGAGAGAGAGAGAGAGAGAGAGAGAGAGAGAGAGAGAGAGAGAGAGAAGAGGAGATAGAGAAGATATAGAGAGAGAGATAGAGAGAGAAAGAGAGAGAGAGAGAGAGAGAGAGAGAGAGAGAGAGAGAGAGAGAGAGAGAGAGAGAAAGAGAGAATATAAAAAGAGAGAGAGAGAGAGACAGACAGACAGAAAAATGTCCTTGGCACTGTGAAAATGACGAATGACGAAAGTAAGGAAATATATAGTTTAAGCATAGCATCGGATGGAAGCTGCGATACAGAAAATTAGAACCACGATGCGGAAGGTAAAAAAAAAAAAAAAAAAAAAAAGTGTGGAATCGATGCTCCGTCAAGTCATTTGGAATCGTCACTTTTGTTATTTTCTCTCTCTCATTCTTCCTTTCTTTCGTTTCCATCTGATTATCCTCTCTCTTCGCATGTTTTCCCATTCCCTCCTTTCGCTTTGTCTGAGTATCATAATCTTTTCATTCTCTTTTTTTATTTCATTTTTATCGTCTATATTTCTCTCCGTCTTCTCTGTCATTTTCTCCGTTTAATTCCCTTTGCCTTTCCTCTTTTCCTTCCTTTATCTCTCCCTCCACCTTCCTCCTCTCCTTCGTAATATCTCTAAAAATCGCCTTCGATTTTTTTCTCTCTCTCTTTCTTTTTCTCTTCGTATCATCGTGAGATTTGATCTGCCTATATTTAACCTGACTGGAAATACCGAAATTCCCCGCTCCCTCGCTCAGCCCTATTTCAACAATCAACAACTTTAGAAATAACACAAAAGCAGAAGAGAAACCTCCCAGAAATAGAAAAGAAGCAAAGAAATACACAGATAAAAAAGGAATGGGAAAGGAAAAGGAATGTCCGTAACTGGCAACGTTTTTATCACGTCGTGGCAACCCCTTTCTTACCTGCGTCACAATGACGTCACACCCGCCATGAGGGACCTCCGAGTGAGGCATTTAACGATCTCTGACAATTTAACCTCATGGTGGTATTGACCGTGATTTTCAATTCCTGCCTTTTGTCCCGCATGTCGTATCGCTTTTTTTATGTTGGCTTCGTTGCCTTTATGTGTTGCTTTGAGGAAGATAACGTAGCGTGTCGAGGCTATATTTGAGTTACCCCTAAAAATGCCATAACAGAGCACGTCAGCCCGAAGGTCCGACCCAGCGACGCGTGCCAGATTTTGCGGTCGTTATAGAGCCAAAGCGACGGGCAAGATGCTGACGTGTGTCTGTGCCTCGTCTTGGGAGCAGGCTTTATTATCTCTCTTCTTGTTTCTTTTTTTTTTTCTTTAGTTGTTGATATAGCTTTCGTTATTCTTTTTCTTCATTTTCTGTTTGATATTGTTTATTTCTCGTCTCTTTTTTGTGTAAAGGGTGATGAAAACGTTCTAGGTTATTTGTACGTTTTTTATTATTACTCTTTCTTTCTCATGAAGATTTATCAGTTTTATTTATTTCGCTGTTCTCTCTACCCTCTTTTTAAAATGTTCTTTTCCTTCCTTTACTTCCATTCCTTCTTCTTTTTCATTTATCATCCTATTATGTCCTTTTATTTTCACCTCCCTTTTGGTCCCCTCAAAATTTCTGACGTAAGAGGGCGGAGCTTAGATTTGACCTCAGCCCAATCGAGGTCATTCAGGAAATTGCAACTGGTGCTTTTGCAGACCACGAAATTTTGTCATTTCCTCTCCTTCCAGTTCGTCTTCCGTGCACCACTCAATTATCCTCTTTTTTCTCTTTTCTCTTCTTTGGTTTTTAGTTCACCAATTTCTCTCTATATTTTTTTTATGTTTGTTTGTTTGTTTGTTTCCTTCGTTACCAGTTTCTTGTTTTTTGTGTTTTGTTTCAGTAAAGACTTTCAATGTATATTTTTTTTCTCCGTTTTTTCTCTCTTTATATTTGTTCTGAATTTTAATAACTTGGTCCTTGTTTTTAGCTGCAATAATGTCTCTTTTTGTCCTTTTTTTTCTTCATCTTTCATTCATCTATCTTTTTTCCTCTCCATCTCTCTCTCTCTCTCTCTCTCTCTCTCTCTCTCTCTCTCTCTCTCTCTCTCTCTCTCTCTCTCTCTCTCTCTCTCTCTCTCTCTCTCTCTCTCTCTTTCTCTCTCTTTCTCTCTGTCTCTTTCTCTTTGTCTGTCTGTCTGTCTCTCTCTTGCTCTCTCTCTCTCTCGCTCTCTCTCGCTCTCTCTCGCTCTCTCTCGCTCTCTCTCTCTCTCTCTTCTCTCTCTCTCTCTCTCTCTCTCTCTCTCTCTCTCTCTCTCTCTCTCTCTCTCTCTCTCTCTCTCTCTCTCTCTCTCTCTTCCTCTCTCTTTCTCTCTTCTTCCCTCCCTCTTCTCTCTTCTGTCTTCTATCTATACCTTTCTCATTCCTTCTTTCCT
>NW_020872705.1:39606-44606 GCF_003789085.1 Penaeus vannamei
CAGGAAGAAGAGTAAGGAGCAAAGAGAATTAAAAAAAGAAGAAGCAGAAGAGCAAAAGAATTTAAAAAAAGAATAATATAATATGAAAGAAAGAAAATTAAATTAAATGAAAGAAGAAACAAGACCAAAAATAAAAAATAAAAGAAACAGTAAAGAAACAAAATAAAATAAAAGAAAAATCAATAAAAAAGAAGAAGAAGAAGACGCCAAAAGCCGCAAGTGAGGCCCGAAGACTCCTAATCCAGCACACGTGTCGGAGGAAACTTCCGTCATCGTCGGCGAGCTGGTTAGAATAACTTCCCCGGCTGGAAGTTACGTGGATGGAGACCAGATTCCCCATCAAACTTGACCAATAACCGGGGAATCGCCGAGAGGGAGACATCGCTGAGAGGGAGATGCCGTTGAGAGGAAGGCATTGTTGGGAGGTTGATATCACTGAGAGGAAGACAACGCCGATAGTCGTGTTGAGAGGAAGATATCGCAGAGAGGGATGCCGTTGAGAGGAAGGCATTGTTGAGAGGAATACATTGTCCAGAGGAAGATATCGCAGAGAAGATATCGCAGAGAGGGAGATGCCGTTGAGAGGAAGGCATGTTGAGAGGAATACATTGTCCAGAGGAAGATATGCAGAGAAGATAATCGCAGAGAGGGAGATGCCGTTGAGAGAAGGCATTGTTGAGAGAATACATTGTCAGCAGAGAAGATATCGCAGAGAGGGAGATGCCGTTGAGAGGAAGGCATTGTTGAGAGGAATACATTGTCCAGAGAGAGCAGAGAAGATATCGCAGAGAGAAGATGCCGTTGAGGAGGAAGGCATTGTTGAGAGGAATACATTGTCCAGAGGAAGATATCGCAGAGAAGATATCGCAGAGAGGGAGATGCCGTTGAGAGGAAGGCATTGTTGAGAGGAATACATTGTCCAGAGGAAGATATCGCAGAGAAGATATCGCAGAGAGGAGATGCCGTTGAGAGGAAGGCATTGTTGAGAGGAATACATTGTCCAGAGGAAGATATCGCAGAGAAGATATCGCTGAGAGGAAGATGCCGTTGAGAGGAAGGCATTGTTGAGAGGGAGATGCCGTTGAGAGGAGACATCGCTGAGGGAGATGCCGTTGAGAGGAAGGCATTGTTGAGAGGGAGATCCGTTGAGAGGGAACATCGCTGAGAGGAGATGCCGTTGAGAGGAAGATATCGTTAAGAGGAAGGCATTGTTGAAAGGAGACGTCGTTAAGAGGAAGACAACGCCGAGAGTGAGAGTTCGTTGAGAGGAAGGCATTGTTGAGAGGAAGACGTCGTTGAGAAAGATATCACAGAGAAGATATCGCTGAGAGGAAGACATCACTGAGAGGAAGATATTGCTGAGAAGATATCGTTGACAGGAAGATATTGCTGAGGGGAAGAGAAAGAGAGAAATAGGAAGACATATAGACAGGGATGGAGGAGGGAGGGAGGGAAGAAGGAAAATTTATGGCGAAAGGGGAAAGGAAGGAAGAAAAAGAGGAGAGAGAGACAAAAAAGAAGTAATGGGAGAAAAGCACGGGAGGAGTGAGGCGAGGAAGAGAGAGAGAAAGAGAGAGAGAGAGAAACGCCAGACAGACAGAGAGACAAATATGCAGAAAAGGAAGAAATAAGAGAAGAAGAAAAATCGTAGACAGAGATACAACAAGAGAAAAACAAAATCCAAGAATTCCTCCCCATTCTGCATTCTCCCTCTCACCTACACACCCACTTGTTCACGCAGCCAAGCTCAGAGCCAAGCCGTGTTCCCGCTCGTTCTGTTTATCATAACGATGTTCGGATTCCTGTGAACAGTAGCTGGCGGGGATGTCTTGCAGGAAATGCAATCATTCTCGCTTCAGTTAGTTCTAATGCGATAAAGTCGTGCTGAATACTCCAGTTAGCATGAAGAAAATAAAGGCAGATTGAGTGGGGAATAAGGGAGGAGAGATAGCTCCAATAAAGAGGGTGAAAAGAGAATAAAAGATTTTCATGCAACGGTCTTCACGTTGCACATCTGCTGCTCTCGGCTGAATTAGGTCATGGTATATTTCTTTTTCTGATTATTGTCGACGTAAAGGTTATTTTTGTTGAGTGTGTTTTTATTGCTGCGGGACAAGATTACCATTCTTATTGTTAGCATTGCTGAATGTCAAACAGCAGGATCGATCCTGCCATTTTGACCGCGAAAACGAATTACAAATTGGCATGGCAAAACAGAGAGGGAAAAAATCTTAATCGGCTTAGCGGCCTTCCAGCTAATTAGATAGATAACCTGGCAAAATTAATGAATAAAGAAGTATTTACATGAATGAATAGAAGAGAAAAACACGTGCTTAATCATATCATTTTAGTAGATGCCATTTCTAGTGTTTAATCAATTTCAACTGCATAAATCCACCCCGCTGTCTTGTACATAAACACCTTATTAAATGAAGGATACAGTTGCAAGTCACGCACATGGAGAGCTAATTGCCGTGAGATATGCAACTTGCGCGATTAATTGCTGCATTGCAAGAGGGGCTGCTGTGCGCTGCTCAAGGACTCGGAATTTGCATTGTGCAGGACGTCTCGGTGGCTGGTTTAACGACTGCCCTAAATATAGTTAAACGAGTAGAGTCTTTCGTAACTTTACTTCTAGGAACGTAAACAGGAAAAGGAAATATAGAGACATATAAAACAATGAAATAATCTTTTAAAATCCTGCATGACTAATTCCCGCAATGCAAGAAGGGTGTGTTAATCCAGGCCATGCGAACGAGACGCATAGTTCGGACCGCTTCGAGGGCGACTGAACTTCTCGCGAACGGAACTGATATGGAGAAAAGTCTTATCATCATACGTAGGGAACGAGGTGAAACAGGGTACGGAGAGATAAGGAGAAAAAAAATAGAAAGGGGAAAAGAGGGCACTTGATCCGTCCTTCAAATGTTAGAGTTGTAAGGTCTTTGACGAGACTCTAAGCTCGAGGGTCAACAGAGGAGCGGGTTCTCGACGGGGCCTTCTACGCGGGCGGGAGGCGATCCCTTCGGCGTCCTCTCCGCTCGGCGACTGGGAAGGGCTGCCTGTCCCTCCGCCTTTGGAGTAAAGGTTCCTCGCTCTCTCCTTAATGTGCCTTTTCTCTTCGTTTTACAACTGTACGAATGTCATTAGGCATCATTAGTCGACGCTTGTAGCCCCTACTATAGTAATGATAACCACCTGCCTAAATTTTTATTACAGTATCTGTTTTAAACCCGTTGTATAAACATCAGAGTCTGTAGATTACTTTTAATGCAGTTTTAATTAGATATTAGTGTCAGTGTGCTTTTTATCTTATCGCCTCTCCTCCATTATTATCTAGCGCATGATAACACCAAAGAACAAAAAAAATAAAAATCGCACGCTACCCACAGTGACGTCACGCGCCAAGGGCAGACGGTGGAGCATATGACTGATTACCGGAATGAGATTGCGATTGGCGTCGAGAGCGTCGTGAAAGGCGCCGGTCTCGTCTTGGGACTTCTAGAGGCACTCGATGGCATTCTCGTTATTGCTTTTCTCTGTTCCTATCTTTCTCCTTCTTCTTCTTCCGTTTTTTTTGTCGTTGTTGCTGTTTTTTGTTTTTGTTTTTTTATCTTCTGTCTGGGAAAGGAAAAGGAGCACACGAAGGTTTCCGAGAATTCATGTGTTCTCTTAAGTATAGATTTTATTTCATGTGGTTTTATTATCATTATTATTACTATTATTATTGTTATTATTATTATTATTATTATTATTGTTGTTGGATGTGTTTATTTTTCGATATTTTTGTTTGCATGTGTTTTGTTTGTTTTTTTTTATGGCATTGCATATCTGTGTGTTTTTCTCTCTTTTGTGCGCTTGCCTCTCCGTTTATATTCACCTACACTAAGATGAATGTGAAGATCCCCAGGGTGAAATCCTTCCCTTCCCTACCCCTACCCCACCCCCCCTCCCTTTCCCCTCCTTCAGCCCCTCCCCAGACCACCTCACCCCCACCCCCACCCTCAGCCGCGCCTTTTGAAGATACCGCCGCCGCCTCTTCCCCGAGAGACACTTCCCACGTCTAAGGGCAGAGGGGAAGGGGGGGGTTGGGGAGAGGCGGGGGGAGCAAGGGGGGGGGGAAGGGCAGGGGTGGTGCTAAGGGGGGGAGGGGTGCTCGGAGGGGCAGGGGGGTGAGGTGCTAAGGGGGAGCAGGGGGTGCTGGGAGGGAGGGGGGTGCTAAGGGAGTGGTGGGGAGGGACAGGGGGGTGCTAAGGGAGTGCTGGGGAGGACAGGGGGGTGTGGGGGAGGGACAGGGGGGTGCTAAGGGAGTGCTGGGGAGGGACAGGGGGGCTAGATGGGAAGGGAAAGGCAGAAGAGGAGGAGAGGATCAAGTGGGAATAGAGAAATGAAAAAGAAAAAAAATGCACAACCTGATATCAAAAGAAAATGGTGATAATCTTGTGTTCATGCTAAAGATAGCATCATTGCAAGAAGAATAAGATCAAAGCAAAGACCAGCGCAAGCATGTGAAAGTTACGCTGTATTCCTGCAAGATAAAAGCTGGAGCCGCCGTATCGATAAACTTTATAACTATCGCCTTCAAATGCATTCCTGCTGCCTTTGGGATGCTTGCAGCACGCAATCTGCCTCGACTTTTACCACTTCGGCTCCCACGCCGAGCGGGTGTGTGTGTGTGTGTGTGTGGTGTGGTGTGTGTGTGTGTGGCTGTTGTATGTATGTTGTGTGTTGTGTGTGTGTGTTGTGTGTCTGTGTCTTATAGTGGTATGTATATTATATGTAATATATATTATATATATAATATATCTATATATCTATAATCTATAAGATGTGCCTGTATTCCTTACCTCTATTCGCTCCATAACTAATATAACTCTTAATATACTTACTATAGATATTAATATATATATTATATTACATATATGCCTGTATGATCATCTATAATACTATTATATATATATGCCTAATTTATCTTCTTATTATATATCCTCAAATGTACT
>NW_020872705.1:88785-96285 GCF_003789085.1 Penaeus vannamei
CTCTCTCTCTCTCTCTCTCTCTCTCTCTCTCTCCCTCTTAATCAAGAATCAAACCCGTCCATCCAGCGGGCTTTCTCCCAGGGGCCAGGAGGTCTCCACACAAAGCCAGGCGAGCACAACGCGGCCAAAAAACCCACAAGGTGAAGCACAAGGTTCAATAACAAATCTCCGGACAACGAAGATTAATTTTTCTATTTTCCTTTCGTTTTTTTTTCTTTCTTGGCAAATGTTTGTATCCTGTAAATTAAAACAAAATACATATATATAATGTACACTATGGTCTTCCTCGGTTCAAGGTTCAAGGTTCAATGTCGCAGCCTTCGAACAACCCGTGAATCACGTTCCAAACTACGCAATTACGTGCAATTACACATCATTTCATTCACTTATCATATTCAATTCACCAATTTCCTTTAACGATATCGCACAGCCACAAAACCGACCCACGACATGACGTAACTCACCAATGCACAATAAAAAAAATAAAAGAAAAATAAATAAAAAATAAAAAATACAAAAACTAACACGAGCTCAAAACGATCTGATGTCTTCCCTCGTCACGTGATATCATACGATGCATTAACCGATCAATTTTTTTGTTGTTGTCTTTTTCTTTTCTTTTTTTATCGAGTCTGACCTCGGTTTGAGCGAGGAGTGTTTGGCAATCGGGGAAAATCAAGAGATATCTCGGTTAACAAAAAGAAAGAAAGAAAAGAAAAGAAAAAAAGGAAGGAAAAATACGTTGCAATCTCGTACTGAATTTCTTTCGGTTATCCGCAAAGACAGAGAAAAAAAGTTCATTCACACACCTTCACAATATTAATTATTTACACAAAGAACGAAAAGAAAAAAAAGTACTTTGAAAGGTGACACATTAAACGCCCATTACAAATGAACAAACCAACCTCATTTGCAACTTCCCCAACAATCCACTCACATTTTCTATCCCATTGTTCTCCCATTCATAGAGCCTTGCAATGCCAACTCCCTCCCCCCCTCCCTACCCATCTCCCTCTCCCCCTCCCCTTCTCTCATTCTCCTCTCCTCCTCCTCTCTCTCCCCCCACCNTGTCCCGTCTAATTGATACTGATTATCCCTTCTCACTCGCTTCCTCTCTCTCTCTCATCTCTCTCTTTCCTCTCTCCTCCTCATCCTGCTTCTTTCTCAACCTCTCTCTAAGAGTTAACGAGATAGATAGCACATGGTGACGCAGGCCTGAGAGAGACGGGGACAAGAGACCGGCGAGAGAGAGAGCGATGACGCAGAGAGGGTGAGAGAGATGGAGACGGAGAGAGAGGGACCTAGGAGAGAGAACCGAGAAGAGTGAGAGAGCGCGACCTCTGACAGAGAGATCACATCGAGTGGGAGACTCGAGGAAGAGAGAGAGCGAGAGGAGAGGAGAGAAGGAGAATGCATTGTGAGGAGGCACCGAGAGACAGTGAGTGAGGAGGAGAGAGGACGGAGAAGATTAGAGCATGACGAATGAGAGAGAAGAGATGAGTGAGAGGGGAAACGGCAGAGAAGAGAATGAGAGGAGGAGAGAGAGGAGAGAAGAAACAGAAAGACAGGACAGACAGACAGACAGACAGAGAGTGAGAGCAGAGAGAGGGGATAAAAAATACTTATTTTCCAACCAGCTTTTGCTGTCCTCGATTTATTACAGGCAATAAGGAAAAAAGATAAGAGCGAGATTGAAATCCTCAGTAGGATTAACGACTATAAAAAAAAGCAAGAAGAAAAAACAGAGAAGTATAGTAGAAAAGCCTGCGCCCCACCCCCCTACTTTAGAGGGAGATAAGCTCCTATGAGAAGGAAATAAAAAGTCATATTCATTATAACTAAACTTCATAGACATATTGATAAATAAGAAGGAGATAAAACCAAAGTGTCGCTGAATAAGCGCTTAAAGATAGCGATATTAAAAAAAACACAAAAAGTTCATTCGTAGCCCTACATTAAAGTTTACGATTTCTTTAATTTGGGTTATGAGTGCGGGCCGGAATTTTTAAAAGTAAAAACAACATTTCATGCTTAGCAAATTATAGCGGCGTCCTTCCGAGATCCGATCCACTCCTGTTCTCCGGCCCTAATTTTGCGCGAATGACACGGGATTGACAAAGTAGCAACAAAAAACAAACAAAAAACTGCTGAATAAGCGGCTAAGAAATAGCAAATAAACAAAGGACTTGTGTAAACATCTATTCAACTGTAAAGTTTACGATTTCCTTAAAAGGTTTCATGAATGTCAAATTCTGCAATCACCGTAAATCTAACGGGACAACAAAAACACGCTAGGTAAGCGCTAAAAATAGTAAAGTAGATTCACGGTCCCATCTGCTCGGCCGTAAATTTCTTCTTCTTTCTCTTCTTCTTCTTCGTCTTCTTCTTCTTTTACTCATTTTATGAATTTCAAAATCTACAATTATCGTAGATCCATATGAACTGTCTAACCTGGAATATAAAGAGATAGCAAAAAAATGCTGTTTAAGCGCTAGATACTAGCAACAGAAAACATCCTTAAAGTTTACAGTTTCATAACCTTTTTTACGAATGTCAAACTCTGTAATTATCAACAGCTCTCTATGAATCCCCTACTTTAAAATACAACGAGATAGCGAAAACATGCTCAACAAGCGCTAAAAAGTAGCAATAAAACCCGATTGTAGAAGACACGTGGATATAGTGAATCATCATGTCACAAGTAGATTAAATATACTTATCAAGTGAAAAAGGATAACAAAGAAAGGGTAAAGTTCAATGTTGTGCGACGTGACGAAGCAAAAATTCAAAATATTGCTAAAAAAAAAAAAAAAAAAAAAAAAAAAAAAAAAAAAAAAAAAAAATAATAATAATAATAATGGTAAAAATACAAGATAGCAGATGTAACATGATGGTAATGACAATGGTAATAATGGATTAAGAATAATTAAATGATGTTAACAATTAATGATAAATGATAATGATGAATAACGATAATAAAATATATATAATGATATAATTGATAACGATAATGATAATACGATATTAATGATAATGAAATAATATGTATAATAATAATAATGATGATGATGATAATAATAATAATGATAATAACAATGATAATAATAATGATAATAATAATAATAATATAATAATAATTAATAATAATAATAATAATAATAAATAATAATAATAATAATAATAATAATAATAATAATAATAATAATAATAATAATAATAATAATAATAATAATAATAATAATAATAATAATAATAACAATAATAATAGTAATAACAATCATAAAAATAATTTGTATCTTAATTATTTTTTTCATCATTACTATCATTACTTGCCATCATCAATGTCATCAATATCGTTACTGTTTTTAATTTTTATCATCATCACTATTATCATTATCTTTATCATCAAGTCTTTATCTACTGCTACTATAACTAAACATTATGATGACTCCTTTAATTAATCATAATACTAATACATCTTTTCTACATCGCCAAAACAGAAAAAAAGGAAAAAAAGAAAAAAATATATTAATAAAAAGGATATGCTTCGTCGAGATGAGAAACTTTGTAGAATTAATGATGACGAAAATTAACGTAATATATTTTTTTTCTACAAGATAATATTTCCTGAGAACGAAAATTATACGGAGAGTTGCCATATATTGTTTTTCTTTGGCCCATTTTTTGTGTCCAGCTTTTTTTAATTCCCTTCTTATGGCTGTCTTTCTCTTCTATCTTTTTATCAATTCTTCGTCTTATATTTCTTTTATATTCACTGTCTATTTGTCTGTCTGTTTGTCTCTCTCTTTCCTTTTCTTCTCTCTCGCTCTTTTCTTCTGGTCTTTCTCTCTTTTGTCTCTCTCTCTTCTCTCTCCTCTGCTCTTCTCTCTCTCTCTCTTCTCCTTCTCTCTCTCTTCTCCTCTCTCTCTCTCTTCTCTCTCTCTCTCTCTCTCTTCTCTCTCTCTCTGTCCTCTTCTCTCCTCTCATCTCTCTCTCTCTTCTCTCTCTCTCTCTCTCTCTCTCTCTCTCTCTCTCTCTCTCTCTCTCTCTCTCTCTCTCTCTCTCCTCTCTCTCTCTCTCTCTCTCCCTCCCTCCTCTCCCCTCCCATCCCCCTCCCTCCCCTCCCTCCCTCTCCCTCCCTCCCTCCCTCCCTCCCTCCCCTCTCCCTCCCTCCCCCCTCTCTACTCTTCTCTCTCTCTCTCACTCACTCTTTCCCATCTCTCCCTCTGTGTCTTTCTCTTTTCTCTTGTTCCTTATTTTCTCCAAACCCTCGTTTTTTTTCGTACCAAGCGGTATAATCGTTTGAACATGAATGTAAAAGAAAATTAAAAATATATACAAAAACAACACTTAATTAAACAGCTAATCAAAAGAGGCGGTCTTTTTTATCCCTGATATCATTATTGTTATCATCTACACAAATTACTATTTATTCATCCATCACTGTTATTACTATCATTATTATCATCATGGTCATTATTATTGTCATTATCATTATTATTGTCGTTATTATGATTATCATTATTATCATTATTATTTCATTATTCATTGCTCGTTTTCACTATTATCATTTATATTATTACTATTATTATTATCATTATTATTGTTTTTGTTATTATCATGGTTATTGCTATTATTATTGCTATTGTTATCTTATTATTATCAGTGCCATTATTATTGTTATTATCAATATCATTGTCGTTGTTGTTATCATCATTATCATTATTATTATTATCATAATTATTATTGTTGCCATTATTATTATTATCATTATCATTATCACTATTATTATCATTATTATTACCATTATTATAATTATACCTTATTTGCATTTCATCATTGTCATTATCATTATCATCATTATTATTACAATTATCATTATCATTATCATCATTTTACTATTATCATTACTATTATTATTGTTATTCATTATCATTATGATTATATTAATTATCATTATCCTTAATAATTATTACAATTATTATTATTATTATCGATTATCATTATCATTATCCTTACTTAACTACTTTTATCATTAGTATTACCAGCACAATCATATTATTATTATTATCATTATTATCACTATTACTATTACTATCATCATTATCATTGTGAGAGTGAGTGAGTGAGTGAGAGAGAGTCGAAAGAAAGAGAGAGAGGAGGGAATAAGAGAGAGAGAAAGAGACAGAGACAGAGAGAGAAGAGAGAGAAGGAAGGAAAGAAAGAGAGAGAAGAGAGGAGAGAGAGAGAGGAGAGAGAGAAGAAGAGAGGAGAGAGAGAGAGAGAGAGAGAGAGAGAGAGAGAGAGAGAGAGAAAGAGGAGAGAGAGAGAGAGAGAGAGAAAGAAAGAAAGAAAGAAAGAAAGAAAGAGAGAAGAAGACAGAGAGAGACAGAGGACAGACAGAGAGAAGAGAGAGAGAGAGAGAGAGAAGAAAGAGAGAGAGAGGCAGAGAGACCATTCTCAAAACAATGGCATCCAGACTGACCTGGTAAAAAAGTTAATGAAAATTTATTATTACAGCCGCCCAATAGGAGTTTTTTTGCCATCTTTTAATATGGAGTTTTAGTCAACATGATAACGTTGGAAAAAAAATGCAGATGAATTGGGACATAATTTTATGGGTGAGCTGATCATGGACCAAATCACATAAATTTCAGAGACAGATCTGGAACTTCTCAATACTAATGAACTTATAAAACTTGTTCTATTCTACGAAAGGAAAGAGCACAATGAAAATAAAAAAGGAATATGAGAACATATTCGAGAAAAAGGATAACTGTATTTTTTTATTCTTTTATTTTTGTGAAGGAGAAACTGTATTTTATTTTATTTATTTTTTCTTTGGATTTTTATTTTTTTTTTTTGGGGGGGGAAGGCTAGCAAATTTTTTTGCGAAGAATGAAAATGATCAAAAAGCACTTGAGTTGAGTTTGTATTTTAAACTCCTGGGATGGGTTTTCTCCACCTCTTCTTCCTCCTCTCTCTCTCTCTATACAATATCTATCTATTTATATCTCACTCTCTCTCCTCTCTCTCTCTCTCTCTATCTATCTATCTATCTATCTCCCACTCTCTCTCTCTCTCTCTCTCTCCTCTCTCTCTCTCTCTCTCCTCTCTCTCTCTCTCTCTCTCTCTCTCTCTCTCTCTCTCTCTCCCTCTTCTCTCTCTCTCTCTCTCGTCTCTCTCTCTCTCTCTCTCTCTCTCTCTCTCTCTGTTCTCTCTCCCTCCCTCCCCCCCCCCTCCTCTCTCTCTCTCTCGTCTTCTCTCTATCTCTCCTCTCTCTCTCTCTCTCTCTATCTATCTATCTATCTATCTCTCTCTCCTCTCCTCTCTCTCTCTCTCTCTCTCTCTCTCTCTCCCTCCTCTCTCTCTCTCTCTCTCTCTCTCTCTCTCTCTCTCTCTCTCTCTCTCTCTCTCTCTCTCTCTCTCTCTCTCTCTCTCTCTCTCTCTCTCTCTCTCTCTCTCTCTCTCTCTCTTCTTCAAAACGTTTTTCTCTTTTGTTCCATTCATCTCTTTCTCCACTTTGGCACATGAAACACACCTCAACATCATTTACACAAGATATGTATCCCATATTTACCATTACCATTAATTTATCCCACCAATTCAACCACAGTAAACCATTTTGATGATTTTTATTATTATGTGTTTTTATTATCTCTTTTTTTATGGGAAATCCGCTTCTTTATTCCTTATTTTTGAAAAAAGGAATGAATGAAAAAACATAGAAGAGCGAAAATAGATATATATGACGTTTCGCTATTAATTTCCCCTCTGAATAGTGAAGAAGGAAGGAATCAAGATTTGTAGCTTCATATTCTTTGAAATATATTTGATCGATTTTTCATCTTTTGTCATAATTCACGTTTTTTTTTTTCTCGCTATCTATCTATCCAACTCTCTCTTTCTCTATCAATCTATCTATCAATGTCTGTCTATCTATCTATCTCTATATCTATCTGTCTTATATCTATATCTATATCTATATATATCAATTTTCTCTCTCTCTCTCTCTCTCTCTCTCTCTCTCTCTCTCTCTCTCTCTCTCTCTCTCTCCTCTCTCTCTCTCTCTCTCTCTCTCTCTAACAGACATGTTAACTAAACTGTTATAGATAGAAAAGAGAACGTAACGAAAATAAAAACAATAGATATGATATCAACTGAAGTCATAGATGTACATAGATATGTGTAAATACATACATACATACGCACATACATAGACACATAAATACACTGATACATGCATACATACCTATACTCACATACACACATAGATGAAAGATAGATAACCAGATAGGTCGGAAGACAGATAGATAGGAAGGTAGATAGATAGGTAGACAGACATAGATAGATTAACAGGGAGACAGATAGATATTTTCACATGGATAGATATGCCGATAGATAGATGTACAGATACATAGGTAGGTATGTGATTATGCAAATAAGAATGTAGACAGACACGCAAGATAGATGATTAAACAGATAGATAGATTGACAAAA
>NW_020872705.1:105618-108118 GCF_003789085.1 Penaeus vannamei
GTTCGTCCTGTCTTATCTGTTATGGCCGTTTCGTCGCATATACTCGTATAAAATATCCGTAGCAGTAATCAATAAATCCAAACGCTGCATTTCCATGAGTCCGCTTTTATTTCAAAAGAAAGGCTTCAAGAACTAAACTTAAAGAATTAACTTTTCAAGGAGGTTGCCATTCCTAAATCAGCAAAGAAAAGCTTTGTTTCAGACCAAACTAATAACAAAAGAGATAGCAATGGATAACATCTGTTGGATAGCTCCCGTTGCTAGAATCACGACGCCAGCTGTAGAATCTGTTCTATTAATTTTCCAAATATTTTCGAATGCCTCATGATGTGCTTCCCACATCATAGACCCCTACTCTGTTCTATGTCTAAAAATATATATATATATACTGTGCCCGTCAGAGCAACACCTTAGCTGGCCTTTCTTATATACTTGTATGCATATGCATACACCTGACAAGGTTCGAAGAAAATAACCAATTTGTGGAAAGGATTTAAATCATACAGTCCTGTCTCCAACTTGTCTCGGTGAAGAACTGTGGCTTAAAATCTAAACCTAACTTCTACACTCAAACACAAATGGGAGAATGCAAACATACAGAATAAGTATGCTAATGTGCTTAATTTCTACATCAGCTTTTAAAAGCAATACTAATAAATGTGTTATTGTCGGTAAAAGCCAAAATGGTATAGACTTGTGAATTGTTTTTCAAAAGTGACTCAACAATGATATATTTCCTGTAACTACAAATATTCATTTGAGAAATTTGCAATATTATACGTGACATTTTTACTTTGCTATATTTAAAGCAAATATGGGTAAAATAAGCATGGAATACTTGCATCCACTCATTTAATAGATATGAAAAAATGAGAATGCAGTATTTACAAGTTAATAGAGAATATATAGGCCTACTTCTATTCCCTCATCCCTGTTCAACAAACAGGCAACTACAACAAGTAAAGTTAACATCTGTTATCTTATTCCGGGCTGGTACGAACTTGTAGGTGAAGAGAGAGGCAAGTTATGTAGGTCCTCTTTCGTTATGAAAAAAATATATATTTTCTGTTTTTTTTTCTGGTTTGTAAAATCCACGTCTCCGCCCATTCTCTCTCTCTCTAATTACATCCCTATCTAGCTGACGAGCTGCCTATCCACCCATCTATCTATTTCTATCTCTCACCTCTGTATGCATGTGGGAACTGGCGTGTTTGTCTTCTCTCCCTCTGTTTCTCCATCTGTACACCTACTGTTGATCTATTCTAAACTTTGTTTGGAAGATGCCTGGTTTAGTCGCAGTATTATACGATTCGATAAAGAGTGTTAAAAGCGCAAGATGACGGAAGCACGAAGACGGAATTGTTATTTTTTTGACGCAAAAATACAGTGAAGACAGTGATTTAGCTGAATGCTACGGGGATTTCACCTTCGACTGTAGTTATTCCTATACATTTCCTCGGTGAGTAAGTGGTATATATTCTGCAACATATTCTATAACCTCGGATCTTGTGAAAAAGACGAAGGGTAACGGCAAATCCAATTTGGGGAAAGTTGATGGACAATATAAGTATGCCACGTTGTGTAAGTGTGTGGTGAAAGAACAACTAAAGGTAGACAGAGTAGCGATAAATTTCGTGTCCTTCCTCTGCTATTTGTACGTCACGCATGGTTATGACAGTGTTATTGTTGCAGTGTTATTCCTGCATGATAAAATGGTTAAACGAGCCATGTGTATTTTAAAACCCAACCGTGAATAGCGAGCGACAGGCCATCGTGTGGTCCAAAACGTAAATAGAGTTGATCCATTCGCTCGACGTGTTCTGGAACAGCTCGCCATGTTTCTTTGGAAAGTGGAAGGAATCGCCGACTCTGGTGGCGGCAACAGAGCGAGGAATATTAGCTACAACGTCTTTTATCTGCTGTTGTTTTCACACCCGCCAATGCCCGTTTTTTTTTTCATTTTTTCTGTTGCTTTTTTCCCCTGGCAGTGACAGAGTAAGGAATATTAGCCACAACGGCCTTCATCTGCTCCTGTTTTCACTTGCCAGAGTTAACCCCAGTGTGGATGCCGAAATTCCGTTATATATATATATATATATATATATATATATATATATATATATATATATATATATAGAGAGAGAGAGAGAGAGAGAGAGAGAGAGAGAGAGAGAGAGAGAGAGAGAGAGAGAGAGAGAGAGTCCTTGTAACCAGGGATGTCTATTTTTCTTTTGCTAGCATGTAGCTGAATACTTGCTATGATATATATAATATATATATATATATATATATATATATATATATATATATATATATATATATATATGTGTGTGTGTGTGTGTGTGTGTGTGTGTGTGTGTGTGTGTGTGTGTGTGTGTGTGTGTGTGTGTGTGTGTGTGTGTGTGTGGTATATATATGTATGTATGTATGTTGGTATGTATGTATGCATATATATATATATATATATATATATATATATATATATATATATATATATATG
>NW_020872705.1:135618-140618 GCF_003789085.1 Penaeus vannamei
TCTCTCTCTCACACACACACACACACACACACTTTCTCTCCTCTCTCTCTCTCTCTCTCTCTCTCTCTCTCTCTCTCTCTCTCTCTCTCTCTCTCTCTCTCTCTCTCTCTCACACACACACACACACTCTCTCTCTCTCTCTTTTCTCTCTCCCTTCTCTCTCTCTCTCTCTCTCTCACACACACCACTTTCTCTCTCTCTCTCTTCTCTTTCTCTCTCTCTCTCTCTCTTCCTCTCACACACACACACACAGTCACACAGTCCCCTTCTTCTCTCCCCTTGCTTGTTACCTCCAAATCTCCCCTCATCGCAGCAAATAATCCTTTCATTCTCTTTAATGATGGTACAATTCTTGCCATTAATCCTCGTTAAATCCACACAAGTAATCCTTGTTCACACCAACATCTTTGATTATAAGTTGTTGATATTATCATCTCACGTTTACTGTTATAGGTTATTTTTTCTATGATAATTATTAATCGTCAGGATTTCATATATTACTTTTTTGTTATCGTCATTTCTATCATTTCCTATCATTAAATTTCACATTATCACTATTATTTTGGTTATCATTATTTCTATTACTTTACTATCGTCATTGTTATCATAATCATGATTTAATTCTGCTTATATTTTGTTCATTCCTCCATTCGTTTGACCGCTCATACGGTATGCTTACATATGCCGTGTGAAGTCAGTTCATTTTGGCGTAAAGAGGGATGATAATTGGCAGCATGAATATTTAAGAATGACATACATACATACACACACACGCGTTTCATATTATGAATCTATAAGACTTATTTTCGCTCTATTTTTTCATCATTATAGTTGTTATTATTATTGTTGTTACTTATTATTATTGGAATTATCATTACTATAATAATCATTCCTATCATTATCATTATTATTACCATTATTATCATTAACATTTTCTTTCGAGGTAAGTACACTACATTGAAGTAGTTAGACCTTCAGTTTATGCACATTTAATATTTACACGACTATCCGAGGGAGGAGGTTATGGATAAAGATAGGAGGGGAAAGGAGAGAAGAAAGGGAGAGGGGAAAAAGAGGGGAATGATCCTTAAAGAGAAAAGGGAAATGGGAACGAGAATAAGAAGGGAAAAGAGGGGAAAAAGAGGGGAATGATCCTTGAAGAGAAAAGGGAAATGGGAACGAGAATAAGAAGGGAAAAGAAAGCGTTCAGAGAGAGAAAAATAATGGGGACAAGAGAGGGAGGGAAGGAAGGTGTGTCATTTAAGGGGAAAACAGGAGAGGCGAGTGTAGGGTTTCAAGGGGGAAGGAAGGAGTTCATTTGAGGGAGATTTATGGGAGTAATAGGGGGAAGGGAAGAGGCAGAGGGAGAGGAAAAGTGAGAGGAAAGGCGAAAGATGGAAGAGGGTAGAAGAGGAAGAAAGGAGTGCCTCTTTTCCTCTGGAATTTCTATGGGTCTCGGCAGTGTACTCATTTCCATTATGCTATTACTGCGTTTGTAATTATCATTATAATTACTGCTATTATTATCATTATCATTATTATCATTATCATAATCATTCATTATAGTTATCATTTTATCAATGTTATTATCATTATTAATAGTATTAGTGTATTAGTATTATTCCTATTATTATCATTATTACCATTATCATTACTGTAATTAATATTATTGTAATTGTTATTATCATTATTGTTATTAATATTCTTACCATTTTTGTTATTATCATCATAATCGTTATTATCATTGATAGTATCATCACTATTACTACTATATTAGCATCATTATCATTACTATTAGTAGTATCATAATTTAAATTATTTATTGATATCATAGCTATCATTATTACCATTGTTATATTTGTTGTTGATATCACTATCATTAATAATACTATCATTATTATTGTGAATATTATCATCGTTACTGTTATTCTTATCTAAAGTATTATTATCATTCATCTGCATATTATCATCATCACTGTTATTATTATCATTATCAATATTATCATCATTATTATCATTAATGCTGTTGTCGTTATTATTACTAACACTGTTGTTATTGTCATTGATGTTATATTCATGATCATTTTATCATTATCATCATTACAATGGTCTACAAAAAAAGCTTTGTTGCAATAGATGGACGATCCGATTTTAGACATTGCAGGGGTGCTGATTTCATATACATCCCCCCCCCCCTTCCTGGCTCAAGATTTCTTGCAAAAAAAAAAAAAAAAAAAAAAACTCCATTTTCAGCAAAACGGCCAAGAAGGACTCTATTTGTCATGCATATCAATATCATAAAATGAAAAAAAGTGATGAGTAGAAGATAAAGTAGTTATTTAGATACTGGATAAAAAAAAACTAAATTATACATGCAAAACATAAGACAAAAATATATAACTTCTTTCCGCGAGCGAGGAGCATCAGGACGGTCTCTATGAAGACTCGAGCAGTCGTCATCAATCGTGTGGTTGTCCTAACGACCTTGATTTCCTTCTTTCATGCCACGGATGTCCTGAAGAAAACGCTCTTCTTGTAAGTCTCAAATATCCCTAAGGGTTTCCGCATATTGGCTAAGATAACTGTGAAGGTAGTGGACTTTGAGGGCCGTGTCTCCTCCCAGTATCCGGAGTCTTGTCGTCAGGTTTTGGACTCGTTCTTTGAATTTACTAGACTTGAGATTTCCAAGGAAGTTCTCAACCAAAAGCACAAATAACGGCCATGCACAGGATTCATCTGGCGCCATGACTTTAATGAAGTTGGAATCCTAGATTAGGTTCCTAATTTGCGACCTGTCAAATATACCTACAAATGTAATCACCATCCTGATGTAAAGCTTTAACAAACTGCTTGCATCATCCAAGATTCATATGCAAAGTTGGAAAATAAATAAAAAAGGAGATCACGTGATACGAGAGAGATTCAATAATGTTTTTCTCTCCTATGTTCATTGCATTCCTCAAAGGCAAGTCAGTCTTCCAGGGTTGAGACTTAGCACGACTGTCCCTGAGACAAACAAAGCAAGGGTTTTTGTGTCCCCGTGTTGTTGCCCTAGAAGAATATGATCCTGTTTTGAGCAACAACACAGAAAACCTAGTTATGTTCATATTTCTTTTATCATTATTATTTCATTTATTTTTTTTTTATTTTATATTTTGGTCACAAGCGCTGTTGAATATGCCAATAGTAGCCTTATATTTTGGTGTTATGTAATAAAAACACATTTTTAAGCTCCGTTTTGAGCTATGATGAACAGTCGTCACTTGTCAGGAGTATATCTTCGAGGCCAACACTGCTAATATTGCTGAAACATCCGTACAGAAAACGAGTTTAAGTTCCTCGCGGAAGTAGGTACACAAATAGCATCTCTTTTGCGATAAAAAGAAATGTTTGTCCCACTTTTCAACATTTTTTTTCCTTTTAGTCTTGAGTCTAAAACTTCTGAAGATACTTTGGAGACGTACGCATCTCTTATCAAACCATTCAATCCCGTCTGAGAGAACCCAGAGAAGATTGATTCTGAGCAAAAATCAGGATCGGTGCTCAAATACTCTCTGTCGCCTTGATTTTGTTACTTAATGTTGTCTACATTCATATCTGCGGACTCATTCATTCATAAGCGAATGTTGGGAATTCAATGGTTTGGGTAAATCCAACTCCAAGTGCCTTCCAATCAGGTAACGAAGAGAAAACAGGGACGGGGTATAGACTCTGTTGTGGTGGTACGGCCGACGGGCGAAAGAAAGAATAGGGTATACTTTCGTTTGGTCTTCGAGGTTCGTCAACATGAGACGAAACTAACTGTCATCCACGCGGTTTAATGGATCGCACTCTGGAGATTCCAATTTTCAGCGAATCTATTTTTCTGTCTAGCGATGAAGATAATTTACACAGCTATTGCAAATGATGTGAGGACCCTGTTTTTCCTGTTATCCTGATCACTAGCCTTCACCCCAAAATATGCGTAGTAGGCTTGTGTTACAAAATTGCTTATTTGTTTTCAATTTTTTATCAATGTAAGTTCAAACGTAATAAAAAATATCTAGAGAGTATCTGTAGCTTCTTGAGGTCATTACTCTTAGCAGAATGATGCTTTATATACATAAACAGACTCATTTTTTTTGCTAAGTTTTGAAGAAATTAAAATAAAAAATACGTAAGCATCCATCATTAAACATGATGTGTATTAGTTCAAATCAATTATTCAATGGCTAGTTCTCAGTTCAAAATCAGCAGACCTGGGACTTCAAACCTGAAATCATGAGTGAAAATAACATTTCGAAAACAATATGCGATGGTAGAAATTTTCTTTTGGAAATATATCAAATTCCTGTAAAGAAAGAAGGAAAAAAAAAAAAAAAAAAAAAACATGCAGTGTGTTATATCCGAAACAAGAGCCAACCAGTCAAAATTAATGTTTACTTTCGTGTTCAGCGCCTCAGTGTTAGTAAAAAACATCTTACTTCCCTTGCAACAAAATGCTTGCAGACCAGTGTTATCATTATATTTATTGCTGCCCATTATCATTCTTATTTGTAGTAGTAATACTATTATCATTATTTATGTGTTCATGATTAATATTATTGTTGTTGCTATCATTGTAATTGTTATTGTTATCATTATTATTATTATCATTGTTATTGTTAGTATTATTATTATTGTTATTGTTAGTACTACTACTACTACTACTGCTACTGCTGTTATCAGTATTATTACTATTATTGATATAGTTATGATTGTTATCATAACTATAATTTTCATTATTATTTCATTATTATATTTACTGTTATCATTATTAGTATCATCATTAATATTGGTATTATTATGGTTATTTTCATTTTGATTTGTAGTAGTAGCAGCAGTAGTATCGTTATTATGACTTTTCATCACATTGTTATAATAGCTATTACCATCAATATCATTATCATTATGATCATAATGACTATCTCTATTACTATTATTTCTATCGTCATTGTTATCCTCATTCCACTTCCACAACT
>NW_020872705.1:160618-165365 GCF_003789085.1 Penaeus vannamei
TGTCATATCTCTTGTATCTCTTGGAGTGTCTCTTTGTGTCATTTTGCGATGCGGAAACCACCCTCCTCCCTCCGCTCCTGCCTCCGGAGCCGCGTCAGTAGATCATGCCCTTCTCGATCCTCTTGGCCACGGAGCCCTGGATGGGCCCGAACTTCTGCTGCTCCGTCGGCGAGTGCAGGTCGCCCTTGGAGCCCTGGCGCCGCAGGCACAGCGGCGACGGCCTCAGCCTCTCCCTGTGGCTGTCCCTGGCGTCGCGCCCGTGCTCCTTGTTCTCCTTGCCCTCCCTTGCCGCCGCCCGCGAGCCGCTTGGCCTCCGGCGCCTTCGCGATCTCTCGCTGCCGAAGCGGCCCCTGGCGCGGCTGGGCGAGTCGAGCGCGCCTGCAGGGGCTCGAGAGTGCGGCGCCTCCTCCGTCTGTGTTCTGTTCTTGTTTTCTCCTTGTCCGCCCGCGCGCCCACCGAGTCCGCTCGCGGAGCCGCCACGGACGTCCACGCGCCTCGCGGTTCAGCGCCAGGGACGCGTCACGGCCTCTCGGCCTCAGCGGCCCGCGGGCGCGGCCTCTCCGGCCTCGGGCCCGCGACGGGCTCCCTGCTCCCGCCGAAGGGGCCGGGGCTTCGGCTCTTTGGTGAGGCGCGGCGAGGGCGTCGCGGCGGCGGCGGGCCCTCCGCCCGCTCCCTGCACAGGGCGCACGGGGCGGGGACGCACTTGGCCTTCGTCGAGAGGCCGTCGCCCGCCGACGCCGCCTTCAGGTTTGAAGTTGGACACGTGGAGCTTGACCCTGTGCTCGGAGGGCCGCGCCGGCGAGGACGGCGCGGCGAGGCCTCCCTGCGGGCCCGAAGGAGAGGGCTGCTGGCACCGCGGCCGGCCGCCTCGCCGTGCCTGCGGACGCGGGGGGAGGCGCGGCCCTGGGGCTCGCGCAGGGAGGGTCGGTGGGCGTTCTGGGGCGGGCGACGCCTGGCTCCCGCGGCGTGTCCTTCGGGGCGGGCGCGGGGCGCTGGCCACGGGCACGAGCGGGGGCGGCTGCGCGGGCGTGGCGCCGTGCGGAGCCACTGGTGCTCGAGGGCCTCGTCCACGCTGAGGCGGCCGCTGCGGAGAAAGGGGGGGGGGGGTGAGTGGGACGAAGACCTCGCAATGTTATCTCTCCCTCGAACCCAAACACACACAGCACACACCAATGCCCATGCGCGCGCACACACGCACAAGGCCAACTGTTGGCTGAGTATGAGTCACTGGGGTCGATCTATAATCTAGAACAACACACACACACACACACACACGGGCGCATGTGTGGGCGGTGTAAGCCAATCCCCGGTCCTTAAAAACAGCTATTATTTAGGGCCAAAAGCACGAAGGCGTCCCACTTCCGATGCAATTGATTATAAAAAAGCATTATAAGCCTAATTATAATTATAAAATTATAATTATAATTATAATTTATAATTTATAAAAGCATTAAAAAGCTCCCCAGCGCCACCAACACACCATGAAGATAGTGATGATGACGAAAAAATGATGATGAAGATGATCAAGCTACTGACGAAGATAATGATGATGATGGGATGATCAAGCTAGTTATGATAAAGATAATGATGATGATGATCAAGCTAGTTTATGATGACGAAGATAAATGATGATGAGATAATGATCAAGCTACTTATGACGAAGATAATGATGATGGAGATGATCAAGATGATGACTCAAGCTCGTTATGATGACGAAGATAATGATGATGAGATGATCAAGCTACTTATGACGAAGATAATGATGAATGGAGATGATCAAGCTACTTATGATGACGAAGATAATGATGATGAAGATGATCAAGCTATTTATGACGAAGATAATGATGATGATGATGATCAAGCTACTTATGATGACGAAGATAATGACGATGATGATCGAGCTACTTATGATGAAGATAATGATGATGAAGATGATCAAGATTGTTATGATGACGAAGATAATGATGATGAAGATGATCAAGCTAGTTATGATGACGAAGATAATGATGATGAAGATGATCAAGCTAGTTATGATGACGAAGATAATGATGATGAAGATGATCAAGATGATGACGAAGATAATGATGATGAAGATGATCAAGCTAGTTATGATGACGAAGATAATGATGATGAAGATGATCAAGCTGATGACTGCATGACGAAGATAATGATGATTGAAGATGATCAAGCTACTTATGATGAAGATAATGATGATGAAGATGATCAAGCTACTTATGATGAAGATAATGATGATGAAGATGATCAACTATATGATGACGAAGATAATGATGACGAAGATAATGATGATGATGAAGATCAAGCTCGTTATGATGACGAAGATAATGATGATGAAGATGATCAAGCTCGTTATGATGACAAAGATAATGATGATGAAGATGATCAAGCTAGTTATGATGACGAAGATAATGGTGATGATGAAGATGATCAAGCTAGTTATGATGACGAAGATAATGGTGATGATGAAGATGATCAAGCTACTTATGATGAAGATAATGATGATGATGATGATCAAGCTACTTATGATGACGAAGATAATGATGATGGAGATGATCAAGCTCGTTATGATGAAGATAATGATGATGAAGATGATCAAGCTACTTATGATATAATGATGATGAAGATGATCAAGCTACTTATGATGAAGATAATGATTGATGATGGAGATGATCAAGCTACTTATGATGAAGATAATGATGATGGAGATGATCAAGCTAAATGAAGATTAATGATGATGAAGAGAATGATCAAGGTCTACATACTTACTCATTAGACCTTGATAATGATGACGGAGACAAAGATAAAAGATAATGCCGTTGCCGGAATGACCCTCCCCCCCCCCCTAGAAAAAATAAAACACAAAATAAAAAAATAATCCCCAGTTTAAAAAAATAATAATAATAATAATAAAAAATAAAAAAAAAATCCCAAAAATTAAAAAAATAAAAAAAAATAATAAAAATAAAAAATGAAACCCTGGGAGCCCGACGTACCTAGGCTCAACCACGAGGAGGTGTGAGATGAAGTCCTTGGCTTGCTCCGACACGTCCCCGAACAGGTCCTCCGGGAAGTCCACGTGGCCCTGGGAGATGTTGAGGAAAGTCTCCTGCTTCGTGTCGCCTCCGAAGGCGAGAGTGCCAGTCAGGAGGACGTAGGTCAGCACGCCCACCGACCTGACGGAAGGGGCGCGAGTTAAAATCTGGGCGGTGCAGGGGGATAAGAAAAGAGGAGAGGAGGAGGAAGGGAAGGAGGAAAGAGAGAAGGTGAGAGAGGAGAGGAGGAGAGGGAGGAAGGAAGAAGGAGGGAAGGAGGAAGAGAGAAAGAGGAAGTAGGGAGGGAGGAAGGAATAGAGAAAGAGGGAAGTAGAGGAATAAGAGAAAGAGGAAAGTAGAGAGGGAGGGAGAAAGGAAGGAAGGGAAGAAGGAGGAGGGAAGGAGGGAAGAAGGAAGGAAGAGGAAGAAGGAAGGAAGGGAGGGAGGAAGAAGGAAGAAAGGAAGGGAAGGGAAGGAGGAGGGAAGAAGGAAGGAAGGAGTGGAAGGGGGGGGAGGAAGGGAGGGAGGGAATGAAATAAGTGAGAGAGAGCAGGAGAGGGTCGACAGAAAAGGGGAGAAGATGGAGAGACGTTACTTCTTCGAACGAAAGAGGTGTGAGAGAGAGAGAGAGAGAGAGAGAGAGAGAGAGAGAGAAGAAGAGAGAAGAGAGAGAGAGAGAGAGAGAGAGAGAGAAGAGAGAGAAGAGAGAAAAGAGAGAGAGAGAGAGAGAGAGAAAGAGATAGAGACAGAGAGACAGACAGACAGACAGACAGACAGAGCAGAAGAGAAACAAAGAAAAAGAGAAAGAGAGAAAATAATTCTTGGTGGTAAGTGAAGGGAGAGGAGGGGACCATCCATTCTTTCATTCTCTCTCATTATCTCTCTCTCGTACATCCATCTCCTCATTACCTTTCCTCTATACATCCATTCATCATTATTATCTATTAATCTATCCATTATTCATCATTATTATCTATCAATCTATTCATTATCATTTATCTATTAATTATTATTATCATTATTATCTATTAATCTATCCCTTATTTATCATTATTATCTATTAATCTATCCATTATTTATCATTATTTCTATTAATCCTATCCATTATTATAATTATTATCTATTAATCTATCCATTATTTATCATTATTATCTATTAATCTATCCATTATTTATCATTATTATCTATTAATCTATCCATTATTTATCATTATTATCTATTAATCTATCCATTATTTATCATTATCATCTATCAATCTATCCATTATTTATCATTATTATCTATTAATCTATCCGTTATTTATCATTATTATCTATCAATCTATTCATTATTTATCATTATTATTTATTAACTTATCCATTATTTATCATTATTATCTATTAATCTAATTATCTATATTTATCATCTATCATTATTATCTATTAATCTATCCATTAATTTATCATTTATTCACCATCTATCACATTTATTCATCTATACGTTTTTTTTATCATTTTCTTGTCCATTCATTACTTTTATTCAGTATCATTTTATCTATTATTTATTATTAGTTTCTCTATTTATCTGTTCACTCACCATCTATCCTTTACTCATTCATTCATTATTCATTCATTTATTCCTTCATTCGCCTTCCATCATTTATCAATTTCTTCATTATCTATCCTTTATCAGTCATTTATTCTATTCATTTATTTATT
>NW_020872705.1:170465-172965 GCF_003789085.1 Penaeus vannamei
TGGAAGATCCAGAAGACCACTGGCTTAGACCTTGCGCTAGTCCACCCACACCGATGGGCTAAAGCAAGGAATATTGTTGTATCCAGTGGAAGATCCAGAAGACCACTGGCTTAGACCTTGCGCTAGTCCACCCACACCGATGGGCTAAAGCAAGGAATATTGTTGTATCCAGTGGAAGATCCAGAAGACCACTGCTTAGACCTTGAGTCCACCCACACCGATGGGCTAAAGCAAGGAATATTGTATCCAGTGGAAGATCCAGAAGACCACTGGCTTAGACCTTGCGCTAGTCCACCCACACCGATGGGCTAAAGCAAGGAATATTGTTGTATCCAGTGGAAGATCCAGAAGAACACTGGTTTAGACCTTGCGCTAGTCCACCCACACCGATGGGCTAAAGCAAGGAATATTGTTGTATCCAGTGGAAGATCCAGAAGAACACTGGCGCTGGTCCAGCCCACACCGATGGCTAAAGCAAGGAATATTGTTGTATCCAGTGGAAGATCCAGAAGAACACTGGCGCTGGTCCAGCCACACCGATGGGCTAAAGCAAGGAATATTGTTGTATCCAGTGGAAGATCCAGAAGAACACTGGCTTAGACCTTGCGCTAGTCCACCCACCACCGATGGCTAAAGCAAGGAATATTGTTGTATCCAGTGGAAGATCCAGAAAGAACACTGGCGCTGGTCCAGCCACACCGATGGGCTAAAGCAAGGATATTGTTATCCAGTGGAAGATCCAGAAGAACACTGGCGCTGGTCCAGCCACACCGATGGGCTAAAGCAAGGAATATTGTTGTATCCAGTGGAAGATCCAGAAGAACACTGGCGCTAGTCCAGCCACACCGATGGGCTAAAGCAAGGAATATTGTTGTATCCAGTGGAAGATCCAGAAGAACACTGGTTTAGACCTTGCGCTAGTCCACCCACACCGATGGGCTAAAGCAAGGAATATTGTTGTATCCAGTGGAAGATCCAGAAGAACACTGGCGCTGGTCCAGCCACACCGATGGGCCAAAGCAAGGAATATTGTTGTATCCAGTGGAAGATCCAGAAGAACACTGGCGCTGGTCCAGCCACACCGATGGGCTAAAGCAAGGAATATTGTTGTATCCAGTGGAAGATCCAGAAGAACACTGGCGCTGGTCCAGCCACACCGATGGGCTAAAGCAAGGAATATTGTTGTATCCAGTGGGAAGATCCAGAAGAACACTGGCGCTGGTCCAGCCACACCGATGGGCCAAAGCAAGGAATATTTGTTGTATCCAGTGGAAGATCCAGAAGAACACTGGCGCTGTCCAGCCACACCGATGGGCTAAAGCAAGAATATTGTTGTATCCAGTGGAAGATCCAGAGAACACTGGCGCTGGTCCGCCCACACCGAAGGGCCAAAGCAAGGAATATTATTGTATCCAGTGGAAGCCAAAGAACACTGGCGCTGGTCCAGCCACACGATGGGCCTAAAGCAATGAATATTGTGTATCCAGTGGAAGATCCAGAAGAACACTGGCGCTGGTCCAGCCACACCGATGGGCCAAAGCAAGGAATATTGTTGTATCCAGTGGAAGATCCAGAAGAACACTGGCGCTGGTCCAGCCACACCGATGGGCTAAAGCAATGAATATTATTGTATCCAGTGGAAGATCCAGAAGAACACTGGCGCTGGTCCAGCCACACCGATGGGCCAAAGCATCGGTAAATTGCCCTTGTTAAGGATTGGTCTTTGCTTCTGATTGGCAGTTTGTTTACCAGTTCGATGACCTCTTCGGCAATCTCTGGTCTTTTTTTACCTCGAGTCGTGAGATATGTGGGACAAAATCGGTTGGCAATGTCGGTTAAAGTCGGTTGGCAATGTCGGTTAAAATCGCTTGGCAATGTCCCTCTAGTCTGACCAATAGATTGTGAATATTTTTTTTTTCTATGAATGAGAGTCTGTTTGTAATATGTTGTGTTCGTTTTTTTGTGCTTGGGATTCGAATCTTCTTTGTTGTTTGTCTTTATTGACTGGGTTTTGGCGATTTAGATTACAATTCATCTTTAAAATTCAAATCATTTATTTAATCTTCATATATTTGGTGAGAAAAAAAAACACTATCATCATCATCACTGCTACTACTACTACTACTGATACTACAATTACTATTACTACTATTGCTACTATTCCTACTACATTATTACTAATATACTATTATTAATATACTATTACCGTCCCTACACTAATATAAAAAGACAGAAATAGAGATACACAGAAATAGGGAATCTAAAACATAAAAATAGAGAAGGAAAGAGAGATACAAAGAAGTAAAGAATAATGGACAGAAATAGAGATACACAGAAATAAGGAATCTAAAACATAAAAAAGAGAAGGAAAGAGATATATAAAGAAGTAAAGAATAATGGACAAAAATAGAGATACACAGAAATAAAGGAAAATCTAAAAACAAAAAAAGGAGAAGGAAAGAGAGATACAAAGAAGTAAAGAATAATGGACAGAAACAGA
>NW_020872705.1:182965-200870 GCF_003789085.1 Penaeus vannamei
AAGGTCCACAGTGACCCCCTCCTCCATCTCTAGGGCACATGCAGAGGCTGAAACTACTACTAATCACTATCTCTTCGTCGGCTCAGTTTCGTCTGGCTCGCCCGCAAACACAGTCCGTTTCGTCTGGCTCGCCCCGCAACACAGTCCGTTTCGTCTGGCTCGCCCCGCAACACAGGTTTCGTCTGGCTCGCCCGCAACACGTCCGTTCGTCTGGCTCGCCCCGCAACACAGTTCCCGTCTTCTCTTTTACGTTGCGCGGAACGCCCCGCAGAGTTTTTTTCTGGCTTTCCTCGAATTCATCAGCACGAGGGTTTTTGGCGGAAATGAACTCACTTTCCCACAATTGAGCACACGTCAGGGTTGTATTCGATGAAATGACATGTCAGTCGAAGTCCTTTTGCTAGGAGGAATGAGGGCGTCCAGGCACCAGGTAGATGAGTGTGCACCCACTAGTGATAAAGGTCGGTCGAAAGGTCAAACACACACAGGACAGCTCCAGCGCCCCTTGCTGCACAAAGGGGCTTCTGGTGATCCAAGCATTGCATGGCAAGGTGCTGAACCACAAAAAGCGATGGCCAAACCTGCTGAAGTCGGTGAACCACTGCCGCTGGCCGTGTGATGTCATAGTATGGAGGCTGCCGCCAGCCTGCCGATGGTCTCCTTTGTGGTCTCGAAGATGGACTGTAGCCGGCTATCCAAACTATCTTGCCTGAAGGTCTTCTCAAGAGCTCTCGAAGGGGCTCCGTGAGGGGGGCAACACTGAGGAAGGGAGCCACCTAGTTCACCAGCCCAAACCACGACCTGATGTCCGTTAGTGAAGGCCGTGGTGGCATTTGGAACATAGTTATGCTGCTCGTAAGGTCCTGGCTAGGCCTATAGTCCTCCCAGTCCACCACGTAGCCTGTGAATGTTACACTTCGCTTGCAGAATCGAAATTTGTCTGGCCGGAGAGTAATTCCCTTCTCTGAGCAGGTCTCTAAAAAAAACTCATGTAGAGGAGGGTATCATCCACACATTTCAGTTTCCTTAACCAAAATGCTTGGTGAAAGCATCCTGTGCAACGCAGTGCCCCATAGGCGTGCGTAGATCACGTACGCGTCCCCATGGCGTGATAAAGGTCGTGAGCTTCCCACTCTCTTCATCCAGGGGGATTTGGTAGTGCCCCGAATGAAGATCTGCAACGGTTGTGTAAGTAAGCTTCGGCACGTTTCTCCGCGCTCGTCCATCCTCCTCAGGGACCACCACCACGCTGGCTACGTCCACTGCTTCCCGTGTTGGTGTCTGAGTCTTTTCGTTGTTGTGTTCCAGAGAGGAGTCCGTTTCGGCGTCAGTATCGGCCATATGGATGTTCCAGTATTGTTTTGTATTATGTGTATCGTTTTTTATCGTTCTCAAGGAGCCCGCGTGTTTAATAAACGTTTGCCTGCTGTAGTTAACTTTTGTTTTAGCCATTTGCATTTAATTTGTGTGCATTTTTGTCAGTTTGTTTGTTGTTGTTTTTTCAATGTACATATTTTATCAGCATTTATTTTCATGTATTAATGTTTCATGTGTTTTATGATTTATGCCTCTAGTTCTATGTATTATTTGTTATATTTCAGTATTTCTACACGTAAGAGATAGGTTGATGATACACTCAGTTATTTCGTAAACTGCATTCGGTAACACAGAACTTTCCTTATTTGTTTCGGAACCAGTTCGGTGCCTGATCCAGCCGAGCTCTTTCCCCCAGATCCTGTTCTGTGAGTGGACCCGAAGCTACCCAGAGGCCATCTCGAAGGTGAGTTGGCCCGCCGCAGGACCCACTTGCTCCTGGAGGATGGACACCTGCGGGGATCCTGAGGGTGCTCGCCACGTCCTGACGACGCCTCGACGCTGTGGTGTTATTCACTCATGATGCTTGGGACACCCTCGCCCCTGGACAGACTTCGATGATGGGCCATGAATGGATTACAGCGACATATAAGTCCGACGTCAGACCGAGGCTGTGCTCCCTACTCAGGCCTGGGGAGGGATGTAGCAAGACAGAATACCATTACGGGGGATCACACAGCGCTGACCTAGTAAACGACCCCTTCCACTGTCCCGGTGACCTCTAAACGACCGTTCGAGATGGTTGCCCTGGAATTCCGTGACCTCCTCAGGCACAGCGCGGCAAGGTCGGGAGCAGAGGTCGGCAGAAAGGACAGAGAGAGTAGAGAGACGTGAACGACCGCGGACAGATCAGCTCTTCATGCTCCTTGGTCGCAGAGGTCTGCCCAAGTGGGCGCAATTCTGTGTATGCCCGAGAGACTCAAGTATAAGGCGTAGTACTGACAATTTATCACGGGAAAGGGATATAATCTGAATATTTTGAATATCTAAACACAGATGAAATATATAATAAAACCTTGATTCGATCTAGATACGAATTTCAATGTCACCATCTTACTTCCCTCTCCGATTGGATGCCCCTGTTTAAATGACCCCCCCACCCACCCACACCCCACCCCCGCTCTGACGTCACTTGATGCCACTACATCTGCTTAGCGTCTTCCTTACGCCTCGGGAGGTTTTCTTGCAAGATGTCCCTAAACAAGCAACTGCTTCATGAGTTATTTCTTGGCTGGCATGTCTGCTTTCTCTCTCTCTCTGTTTCTTTCTTTCTTCCTCTCTCTCTCTCTCTTTCTTTCTCTTTCTTTCTTTCTCTCTTTCTTTCTTTCTTTCTTTCTTTCTTTCTTTTTCTCTCTCTTCTTCTCTCTCTCCCTCTCTCTCTCTCTCCTCTCTCTTTCTCTTTCTCTTTCTCTCTCTCCTCTCTCTCTCTCTCTCTCTCCTCCTCTCTCTTCTCTCTCTCTCCCTCTCTCTCTCTCTCTTTCTCTCTCTCTCTCTCTCTCTCTTCTCTCTCTCTCTCTCTCTCTCTCTCTCTCTCTCTTCCCTCTCTCTCTCTCTCCCCTCTCTCTCTCTCTCCCTCTCCCTCTCCCTCTCCCTCTCCTTCTCCTCTCCTCTCCCTCTCCCCTTCTCCTCTCCCTCTCCTCTCTCTCTCTCAGTATCATCCCTGCAATGACAGCTGCTCCTGCAATTCCAACAATAAATGATAAACAACCTAACCTGATAATTATTAAGCAGAATTAGAATGAATGATTATGCTAATTTAGACAAACAACAACGAAAGCAACTGAAATAAATGAATAACTTACCTCATCATAAGACAAAATAATAGAAGTCTTGGCTTTAAAATATACTACTAATTTCTTTTGCAATGTAAAATCAATTCCCTGATGAATAGTTTTTTTTCTCTCTTAAAATTTCCCAAACACCTTTTAAAGGGTAAATAAACAAACGAATATACAGTCATATGTGTTTATATAATAGGTACACAAATATATGTACAAAATATACAGAAATAGACTCATAAAACAAGTAAGAAAGTGGTTACACCTTAACCAGAAAAACAAAGGAAATTCATGCCCATCTTGAAGGTTTTCTATTGTAATGATAATGATATATTCATGAAATGTAATAATAATTAAAGAAATAATGATAATAATTATTATTATTGTTGTTATAATAATAATAATAATAATAATAATAATAATAATAATAATAATAGTAATAATAATAATAATAATAATGATAATAATAATAATAATAATAATAATAATAATAATAATAATAATAATAATAATAATAATGATAAGAAGAAGGAATGACAGTGATTATAATAATCCTAATAATAAAAATAATAATGAAAATAATAATGATGAAAACTGCAGATGCTGATGACAATAATAACAATAATAATAATATCTATACATGAACAAAATTTGTTACCTTTCTTATCATTATCATTTGCTTCAGGTAGCGATAACATTTTCTATTAGACATTGTGTGATAATGATTTTGTAAACTTCCCTTCTTTGCTCTCTGTCTTAAGATTTCTTCAAGTCTGTCTGTCTGTCTGTCTGTCTGTCTGTCTGTCTGTCTCTCTCTCTCTCTCTCTCTCTCTCTCTCTCTCTCTCTCTCTCTCTCTCTCTCTCTCTTCTCTCTCTGTCTGTCTGTCTCTCTCTGTCTCTGTCTCTGTCTCTCTCTCTCTCTCTCTCTCTCTCCTCTCTCTCTCTCTCTCTCTCTCTCTCTCTCTCTCTTCTGTCTGTCTGTCTCTGTCTGTCTGTCTCTGTCTCTGTCTCTGTCTCTGTCTCTGTCTCTGTCTCTGTCTCTGTCTCTGTCTCTCTCTCTCTCTCTCTCTCTCTCTCTCTCTCTCTCTCTCTCATACACACACACATAAAAATATGAACATATATAACTTAACTCTCAGAGCATAAAGGAAAAATTATTCATAAAATCATATATCTGTCTCTATATTGTGTACTTTAATTTACTCCGCAATAGCGCACTTCAAAAAAATAATAATAATAAAGATAAAAATAATGATAATAATTAAATTCATTTATAATTCTCATACTTGGATCATATTCCTATTATTACCAAAGAGCTGACTTTCCTGACACGTATCAGAAACGAGGCAAAACAATGGAATAAAAAAGGGTAAAGCTTTTTGGGCCAAGAGCATGCCTTAAAGTCTCCTGAATCAGGATTAGTAAAATACTGATAATCGCTTTAGAATTACTTCAGTTCAATGCTTCAAGAATTACTCTACATAATGGTTGCTGATTCCGTGGGTAGTTTCAGCTGGCTATAAGTTCAGCGTTCCTGGGATGTTTTCAGCTGAATAAGGGCAACCGTGCAAGTGCAGGGATAATATGCAACACATATTATGAACACAGGGTAACTTGGCTTTGAGACATTTCTTAAAGAATTGTCCCAAGGTAAGAAGACATTCATTGCTTATCCATCAATGTAAACTGCAAAGACTGGGCAAAATATTTCCAAAAGTAGAAATATGAGGAATGAAGTCACTTCGAAGCATCACTTATTTATTTTCCTTGAATCGAGCACCATTTTCCGACGTGTTTTTGGCCACGAACAGTTTCTCCTTTTCAGCGTCTCTTCATTCTCTGTCTTATCCTTTGTGTCTGTGCACTTTCTTAGCACCTGAAATAGTTTTCTTTTCCTTATTTCTATTTTATATTTGTATGTGTTTCGTCTTTTTTCTCCCTTTATCATTACTTTAGCGTTGCTTTACGGTATCAACCACCTGGAGTGTGCATTGTAAATATTCATACTATACTTTTACATACATTATATACAAGGCACCTTGTGTGTGAGGTATCCAATACTTACATAACACCGTGGCAGCTTTCAGTGCCACGGTCTCTACGAGGCATTACAGTGTCATATCTCTTGTATCTCTTGGAGTGTCTCTTTGTGTCATTTTGCGATGCGGAAACCACCCTCCTCCCTCCGCTCCTGCCTCCGGGAGCCGCGTCAGTAGATCATGCCCTTCTCGATCCTCTTGGCCACGGAGCCCTGGATGGGCCCGAACTTCTGCTGCTCCGTCGGCGAGTGCAGGTCGCCCTTGGAGCCCTGGCGCCGCAGGCACAGCGGCGACGGCCTCAGCCTCTCCCTGTGGCTGTCCCTGGCGTCGCGCCCGTGCTCCTTGTTCTCCTTGCCCTCCTTGCCGCCGCCCGCGAGCCGCTTGGCCTCCGGCGCCTTCGCGATCTCGGCGTGGCCGAAGCGGCCCCTGGAGCGGCTGGGCGAGTCGAGCGCGTCCCTGCAGGGGCTCGAGAGGTGCGGCGCCTCCTCCGTCTTGTTGATGCTGTTCTTGTTGTTCTCCTTGTTGACCGAGTCCGCCGCGCGCCACGAGCCGTCCGCCTCGCGGTTCAGCGCCACGGACGTCGTCACGGCCTCGCGGTTCAGCGCCAGGGACGCGGGGGCGGCCTCTCGGCTCTGGCCCGCGGCGCCGCGACGGGCCCCTGCTCCGGAAGGGGCCGGGGGCTTCGGGCTCTTTGGTGAGGCGCGGCGAGGGCGTCGCGGCGGCGGCGGGGCCCTCCGCCCGCTCCCTGCACAGGCGCGACGGGGCGGGGACGCACTTGGCCTTCGTCGAGAGGTCCGCCGTCGCCGCCGACGCCGCCTTCAGGTTGAAGTTGGACACGTGGAGCTTGACCCTGTGCTCGGAGGGCCGCGCCGGCGAGGACGGGCGCGGCGAGGCCTCCCTGCGGGCGCCGAAGGAGAGGCTGCTGGCACCCGCGGCGGCCGCCTCGCCGTGCCTGCGGACGCGGGGGGAGGCGCCGGCCCTGGGGCTCGCGCAGGGAGGGTCGGTGGGCGTTCTGGGGCGGGGCGACGCCTGGTCCCGGTCGGCGTGTCCTTCGGGGCGGGCGGGGGCGCTGGCCACGGGCACGAGCGGGGGCGGCTGCGCGGGCGTGGGCGCCGTGCGGAGCCACTGGTGCTCGAGGGCCTCGTCCACGCTGAGGCGGCCGCTGCGGGAGAAAGGGGGGGGGGGGTGAGTGGGACGAAGACCTCGCAATGTTATCTCTCCCTCGAACCCAAACACACACAGGCAGGCACACACCAATGCCCATGTGCGCGCGCACACACACGCACAAGGGCCAACTGTTGGCTGAGTATGAGTCACTGGGGTCGATCTATAATCTAGAACAACACACACACACACACACACACGGCGCATGTGTGGGCGGTGTAAGCCAATCCCCGGTCCTTAAAAACAGCTATTATTTAGGGCCAAAAGCCACGAAGGCGTCCCACTTCCGATTGATTATAATAAAAGCATTATAAGCCTAATTATAATTATAAAATTATAATTATAATTATAATTTATAATTATAAAAGCATTAAAAGCTCCCCAGCGCCACCAACACCACCATGAAGATAGTGATGATGACGAAGATAAATGATGATGAAGATGATCAAGCTACTTATGATGACGAAGATAATGATGAATGAGATGATCAAGCTAATGATAAAGATGATGATGATGATGATCAAGCTAGTTATGATGACGAAGATAATGATGATGATGATAATGATCAAGCTACTTATGACGAAGATAATGATGATGGAGATGATCAAGCTACTTGATGACGAAGATAAATGATGAAGATGATCAAGATGATGACGAAGATAATGATGATGATGATAATGATCAAGCTACTTATGACGAAGATAATGATGATGGAGATGATCAAGCTACTTATGATGACGAAGATAATGATGATGAAGATGATCAAGCTAGTTATGACGAAGATAAATGATGATGATGATGTCAAAGCTACTTATGATGACGAAGATAATGACGATGATGATCGAATTATGATGAAGATAATGATGATGAAGATGATCAAGCTACTTATGATGACGAAGATAATGATGATGAAGATGATCAAGCTAGTTATGATGACGAAGATAATGATGATGAAGATGATCAAGCTACTTATGATGACGAAGATAATGATGATGAAGATGATCAAGCTACTTATGATGAAGATAATGATGATGAAGATGATCAAGCTACTTATGATGACGAGATAATGAATGATGAAGATGATCAAGCTATTTGATGACGAAGATAATGATGATGAAGATGATCAAGCTAGTTATGATGACGAAGATAATGATGATGAAGATGATCAAGCTATTATGATGAAGAGATGATGATGATGATCAGCTACTTATGATGAAGATAATGATGATGAAGATGATCAAGCTACTTATGATGACGAAGATAATGATGATGATGATGATGATCAAGCTCGTTATGATGACGAAGATAATGATGATGAAGATGATCAAGCTCGTTATGATGACAAAGATAATGATGATGAAGATGATCAAGCTAGTTATGATGACGAAGATAATGGTGATGATGAAGATGATCAAGCTAGTCGAGATAATGTGATGATGAAGATGATCAAGCTACTTATGATGAAGATAATGATGATGATGATGATCAAGCTACTTATGATGACGAAGATAATGATGATGGAGATGATCAAGCTCGTTATGATGAAGATAATGATGATGAAGATGATCAAGCTACTTATGATGACGAAGATAATGATGATGAAGATGATCAAGCTACTTATGATGAAGATAATGATGATGATGGAGATGATCAAGCTACTTATGATGAAGATAATGATGATGGAGATGATCAAGCTAATTATGATGACGAAGATAATGATGATGAAGAGAATGATCAAGGTCTACATACTTACTCATCTAGACCTTGATAATGATGGTGACGGAGACAAAGATAAAAGATAATGCCGTTGCCGGAATGACCCTCCCCCCCCCCTAGAAAAAATAAAACACAAAATAAAAAATAAATCCCCAGGTTTAAAAAAATAATAATAATAATAATAAAAAATAAAAAATAAATCCCCAGGTTTAAAATTTTAAAAATAAAAAATAATAATAAAAATAAAAAATAAAAACCCGGAAGCCCGACGTACCTAGGCTCAACCACGAGGAGGTGTGAGATGAAGTCCTTGGCTTGCTCCGACACGTCCCCGAACAGGTCCTCCGGGAAGTCCACGTGGCCCTGGGAGATGTTGAGGAAAGTCTCCTGCTTCGTGTCGCCTCCGAAGGGCGAGTGACCCGTCAGGAGGACGTAGGTCAGCACGCCCACCGACCTGACGGAAGGGGCGCGAGTTAAAATCTGGGGGGCGGTGCAGGGGGGGGATAGAGAAAGAGGGAGGGAGGGAGGGAGGAAGGGAAGGAGGGAAAGAGAGGAAGGGTGGGAGAGAGGGAGGGAGGGAGGGAGGGGAGGGAAGGAAGAAGGAAGGGAAGGAGGGAAGGAGAAAAAGGAGGAAGTAGGGAGGAGGAAGGAATAGAGAAAAGAGGGAAGTAGAGGAATAGAGAAAGAGGAAAGTAGAGAGGGAGGGAGAAAGGAAGGAAGGGAAGAAGGGAGGGAGGGAAGGAGGAAGAAAGGAAGGGAAGGAGGGAGGGAAGGAAGGAGGAAGGAAGGAAGGGAGGGAAGAAGGAAGAAAGGAAGGGAAGGGAAGGAGGGAGGAAGAAGGAAGGAAGGAGTGGAAGGGGGGGGGAGGAAGGGAGGGAGGGAATGAAATAAGTGAGAGAGAGCAGGAAGGGTCGACAGAAAAGGGGAGAAGATGGAGAGACGTTACTTCTTCGAACGAAAGAGGTGTGAGAGAGAGAGAGAGAGAGAGAGAGAGAGAGAGAGAGAGAAGAGAGAAGAGAGAGAGAGAGAGAGAGAGAGAGAGAGAGAGAGAGAAAGAGAGAAAGAGAGAGAGAGAGAGAGAGAGAGAGAGAGAGATAGAGACAGAGAGGACAGACAGACAGACAGACAGACAGAGCAGAAGAGAAACAAAGAAAAAGAGAAAGAGAGAAAATAATTCTTGGTGGTAAGTGAAGGGAGAGGAGGGGACCATCCATTCTTTCATTCTCTCTCATTTATCTCTCTCTCGTACATCCATCTCCTCATTACCTTTCCTCTATACACCATTCATCATTATCTATCTATCCATTATCATTATCTATCAATCTATCCATTATTTATCATTATTATCTATCAATCTATCCATTATTTATCATTATTATCTATTAATCTATCCCTTATTTATCATTATTATCTATTAATCTATCCATTATTTATCATTATTATCTATTAATCTATCCATTATCTATCCTATTTATATTATTATCTATTAATCTATCCATTATTTATCATTATTATCTATTAATCTATCCATTATTTATCATTATTATCTATTAATCTATCCATTATTTATCATTATCATCTATTAATCTATCCATTTATCATATCTATCCGTTATTTATCATTATTATCTATCAATCTATTCATTATTTATCATTATTATTTATTAACTTATCCATTATTTATCATTATTATCTATTAATCTATCCATTATCTATCATTATTATCTATTAATCTATCCATTATTTATCATTATTATCTATTAATCTATCCATTATTTATCATTTATTCACCATCTATCACATTTATTCATCTATACGTTTTTTTATCATTTTCTTGTCCATTCATTACTTTTATTCAGTATCATTTTATCTATTATTTATTATTAGTTTCTCTATTTATCTGTTCACTCACCATCTATCCTTTACTCATTCATTCATTATTCATTCATTTATTCCTTCATTCGCCTTCCATCATTTATCAATTTCTTCATTATCTATCCTTTATCAGTCATTTATTCTATTCATTTATTTATTTTCATTTATTTATTCATCTACTCATTCGTCATCTATCATTTGTTTATTTTTTCATTATCAATAATTCCTCATTCGTTTCGCAAGTTATCTATTTCTTCATTATCTATCATTCATCATTCATTCATTTCCTTTAACCATTCATTATCTATCATTATCTATCAATCTAATTAGTCACCAATTCTCTTTAATCTATTTCTTCGCCATCTTTCATTTATTTATTTCTTCACCATCTCCCAATTATCAATTTCTTCGCCATTTCTCATTTATCAATCCTTTACCTTATCTATTTATCAATTCTCATCTATTTATTAATTATTTATCTCTACTCATTCACCATCTCTCATTCATCTATTTCTTCACCATCCCTCATTCATCAATCCTTCACCTTATCTATCTATTCACTCTCATTCATCTATCATTATTTATTCATTTACTCATTCCCCATCTCCCATTCATCCACTTCTTCCCCATCTCCCATTCATCCTTCCTTCCCCATCCCTCATTCATCCACTTCTTCCCCATCTCCCATTCATCCATTTCTCCCATTCATCCACTTCTTCCCCATCTCCCATTCATCCATTTCTTCCCCATCCCTCATTCGTCCATTTCTTCACCATCTCCCATTCATCCATTTCTTCGACATCTCTCATTCATCCATTTCTTCGCCATCTCCCATTTATCAATTTCTTCCCCATCTCCCATTCATCCACTTCTTCCCTATCTCCCATTCATCCATTTCTTCCCCATCCCTCATTCGTCCATTTCTTCACCATCTCCCATTCATCCACTTCTTCACCATCTCTCATTTCTTTATTTCTTCACCATCTCTCATTCATCAATTCTTTACTTTATCTATCTATTCACTATTCTATTATCTATCATTATCTATTCACTATTCTATTATCTATTATTATCTATTCACTATTCTATTATCTATCATTATCTATTCACTATTCTAATATCTCCCATTCATCCACTTCTTCCCCATCCCTCATTCGTCCTTGCTTCCGCTCCTTTTCCGTCCGCGCCACTCACCACATGTCCGTTGCGAGGCTGATCGGCTCATACTGAAGGATCTCCGGAGCTGGAACGGAACGGACGGCCGGTTAAATTATTACTATTATTATTAAATTAAATTATTACTATTATTATTTAAATTTAATTATTAAATTAAATTATTACTATTATTATTAAATTAAATTATTACTATTATTATTAAATTAAATTATTACTATTATTATTAAATTATGAAATTATTATAAACCGTTATTACTGTTACTATTAACATCTATTACTGTTATCATCTATTACTGTTATTACTGTTACTATTAACATCTATTACTGTTACTATTAACATCTATTACTGTTACTATTAATATCTATCACTGTTATTATCATTACTGTTATCATCTATTACTGTTATTACTGTTACTATTAACATCTATTACTGTTATTATCATTACTGTTATCATCTATTACTGTTATTACTGTTACTATTAACATCTATTACTGTTATTATCATTACTGTTATCATCTATTACTGTTATCATCGTTACTATTAACATCTATTACTGTTATCATCTATTACTGTTATCTTATATTAACATCTATTACTGTTATCATCTATTACTGTTATCACTGTTACTATTAACATCTATTACTGTTATCACCGTTACTATTAACATCTATTACTGTTATCAATGTTACTATTAACATCTATTACTGTTATCATCATTACTATTAACATATGTTACTGTTATCACTGTTACTATTAACATCTATTACTGTTATCACCGTTACTATTAACAACTATTACTGTTATTACTGTTACTATTAACATCTATTACTGTTATTATCATTACTATTAACATCTATTACCGTTATCACCGTTACTATTAACATCTATTGCCGTTATCATCGTTTCTATTATTCTTTGTCGTGTTTTTGAATAGGTGGAAAAATCGTATAGGTCATAGATACATGGAGAAATATATAACAAAGAAATATTATTATTATTATTATTATTATTATTATTATTATTATTATTATTATTATTATATTATATCATTATTATTATTATTATTATTATTATTATTATTATTATTATTATTATTCTCATTATTATCATTATTATTATCATTATTATTCTCATTATTATTATTATCATTATTATTATTATTATTATTATTATTATTATCATTATTATTATTATTATTATCATTTATCTCATTATCATTCTCATTATTATCATCATTATTATTGCCATTTTTGAATAAGTGTAAAAATCATATAAATCATAGATACAGTGACAACCATCACATTAAATTCAATTCTTTTTAGGTTGATATAAAAAAAACATATAGATTATATATCAGTAAAAAAATACAAATTTTTAAACAATCATAAAAATTCTAGATATAATGAGAAATTATTTTAATGCCATTTATAATCTATCATGTGTACATTATGAAGCTGTTTACTATCTACAATAAACAACAACAAAATATCATAAACAAACATGCAATAACTTCAACAACAACATCAATAAACAAAAACATGAAAAACAGCAAAAAACAACATGAACAGACAAACGACATCAACATAGACAATCAACATAACAAACAACCCAGCGCAGTCACCCCCGACATAGCACCAACAACACGCATGCAACATAAACAACAAACAAGCAACGTAAACAAAGTACATAAACATAAACACCAAAAAAGCAACATAATAGACAAATAAACAACTACAAACAAACAACATATACAAAAACAAACAATAAAAGAGCAACATAAACAAAGTACATAAACATAAACATAAACAACAAAAAAGCAACATACTAGACAACCAACAAACAAACAACATAAACAAAGTAAATAAACATAAACAACAAAAAGGCAACATAACAGAAACAACAAACAAAATCTACAGACAAACGACATAAGCAACAAAAAAGCAACATAACAAACAAACATATTTGACAGACAAACAACATAAACATAAGCAACAAAAGGCAACATAACAAACACAAACAACATAAGCAACAAAAAGCAACATAACACAAACAAAAACAACATAAACAACATAACAAACACAAACAACATAAACAACAACAAATCAACCTAACAACCTACAACAAACAAACAAACAAAAACGCCCCAAACCCGAGGGCGTGATAAACATAAACAACAAAAAATCAACCTAACACAAACAAACAAAAACAAACAACATAAACAACAAAAAAGCAACATAACAAACAAACACCAAACAAATTATACAAACAAACAACATAACAAAAAAACAACACAACAAACAAAAACAAACAACATAAACAACAAAAAATCAACCTAACACAAACACAAAACACCCCAAAACAAAAAACGCCCCCAAAAACCCGAGGCGTGCACACCCACCCACGTAGTCCGGCGTCCCGAGCACCTCCCGCACCTCGAATTTTACAAACAAACAACATAAACAACAAAAAAGCAACATAACAACCTAACACAAACACAACCCCCCCCAAAACCCCCAAACCCGAGGGCGTGATAAACATAAACAACAAAAAGCAACATGCCAAACAAACACCAAACAAATTTTACAAACAACATAAACAACAAAACAGCAACAAAAAATCAACCTAACACAAACCCAAAAAAAAAAAACACCCAAAAACACCCCCAAACACCCCAAAACACCCCAAAACACCCCCAAAAAACACCCCCAAAACCCGAGGGCGTGTTCACCCACCCACGTAGTCCGGCGTCCCGAGCACCTCCCGCACCTCGAATTTTACAAACAAACAACATAAACAACAAAAAATCAACCTAACAACCTAAAACAAACACAAAACCCCCAAAACAAACACCCCCAAAACCCGAGGGCGTGATAAACATAAACAACAAAAAGCAACATAACAAACAACACAAACAAAAACAAACAACATAACAAACAAAATAGCAACAAAAAATCAACCTAACAACCTAACACAAACAAAAACCCCAAAACACCCCAAACTGGAGCCCGTGATAAACATAAACAACAAAAAAGCAACACAATAAACACAAACAAAAACAAACAAACACCCCAAAACACCCAAACCCGAGGCGTGATAAACATAAACAACAAAAATCAACCTAAACACAAACACAAACAAAAACAAACAACAAAAAATCAACTAATAACAACAAAAAAAACAACCTAACACAAACCCAAAAAAACACCCCAAAACACACCCCAAAAACACCCCCAAAACACCCACCCACGTAGTCCGGCGTCCCGAGCACCTCCCGCACCTCGATGTCCGCCAGCAGGATCCGAGAGATGCCGAAGTCGCAGAGCTTGACGGCGCTGTCCGGGTGCTGGCCCATCAGCAGGAGGTTCTGGGCTGCTGGGAGAGAGGGAGAGAGGAGACGGGGTGGTTAGAGGGCTGGTGGGAGGGAGGAGGAGGGTGGGAGGGAGGGGCGAGGGGGTGGTTAGAGGGCTGGGTGGGGTGGGAGGGGGAAGGGAGGAGGTGGGTGGTTAGAGGGTGCTGGCCCATCAGCAGGAGGTTCTGGGGCTGCGGGAGAGGGGAGGGAGGGGGGGTGGTTAGAGGGGGCTGGTGGGTGGGAGGGAGAGAGGGAAGAGGAGGGAGGGTGGTTAGAGGGGGTGGTGGGGAGGGAAGGAGGGAGGGGAGGGGTTAGAGGGTGCTGGCCCATCAGCAGGTTCTGGGCTGCGGGAGAGGGAGGAGGAGGGGGGTGGTTAGAGGGGTTAAAGGGGAGTGGAGGGAAGGAGGGAAGGAGGAGGAGAGGAAAGGGAGGGAGGTGGAGGGAGGGGAGGAGGTGGGTGGTTAAGAGGGTGCTGGCCCATCAGCAGAGGTTCTGGGGCTGCGGGAGGAGGGAGGAGAGGGTGGTTAGAGGGGCTGGTGGGAGAGGGGTGGTGGGGAGGATGGAGGGAAGGAGGAGTTGGAGGGAGGGGAGGGAGAGGAGAGGAGAGGAGGGAAGTAGCGGACAATTGACAGACTGAGAGAGAGAGAGCGAGAGAGCCGAGAGAGAGAGAGAGAGAGAGAGAGAGAGAGAGAGAGAGAGAGAGAGAGAGACGAGAGAGAGAGAGAGAGAGAGAGAGGAGAGGAGAGAGGAGAGAGAGGAGAGAGGAGAGAGAGAGAGAGAGAGAGAGAGAGAGAGAGAGAGAGAGAGAGAGAGAGAGAGAGAGAGAGAGAGAGAGAGAGAGAGAGAGAGAGAGAGACAGAGACAGAGACAGAGACAGAGACAGAGACAGAGACAGAGACAGAGACAGAGACAGAGACAGAGACAGAGACAGACAGACAGAGACAGAGACAGACAGACAGACAGACAGACAGACAGACAGACAGACAGAGGGAGAGAGAGCGACAGAAAGGGAGACAGGCAAACAGACAGAGAGAAAAGAGAAAATCGCCAATAACACATAATAAACATAATAATAATAAACAGACTCTATGATCATTGTCAAGAGGATCAGATTCTAAGCAATGAAGAGAATTATCATATCGTCTATAGTAACAAGAATAACAAAAGCAAGAGAATAAAAGAAATAAATTATTAATAAGAACTATAGTTACTGGTGAATACTCTTTTTATGCACAAAAATAGAGTTGGGAGAATGAAACAAGAAATATATGATAGTTATTGAAGTATTTACTCCCATAAATAGTGAAATTAATAACACTTCTAGGAAACAAACGAAGCTAAATATTGCGCTAAAGAAGCTCTGTTCGCTACATATTAGCGAAAAAAGAGCAATACCAGAAAAATCCACTTTAAAACCAACCAACACAAAGAAAACAAATAAATAAAAAGATAAAAACAAAAAACTAATAAAACAACAACAAATTAGCCTCACCTTCAGATCCAAGTGAGCGATGTTGTGCGTGTGGAGGTAGCGGAGAGCGCTAAGGATGTTGCTCATGTAGCGGCGGACGACCACCTCCTCCAGCCGCTCTTCCTCGTCGATGACCCTCTGCAGTTCGCCTCCGGAGGCTCTGGTGGCCGGAGGAAGGTGTGTGAGAGGCCATTTTGTTTTTTGTTCTTTCATTTTTTGTATTATTATTACTGCTGCTGCTGATGTTGTCATTATCGTATTATTTATCATCCTCATTATTATCATCATTATATCATTTCTAACATTATCATCATCATTAATATTATCATATATCATCACTATTATCATAATCATTATTATTATTCATTATTATTATCATTATTATTATTATTACTATTATTACTATTATTACTACTATTATTGTTATTATTATCATTATTGTGATTATTATTACTATTATCATTATTATTACATATAATAATTATATCATTATCATTATTATCATCATCATCATCATCATTGCCATCATCACTATCAATATCACTATTATTTAGTTTTATTTTCTTCATTTATCTCTTTATCGAAAAGGTCAGTAAGAACGACCTTTAAAAACCCTTCGGCAAGGTCATGAATTCGTGACCTCCACGAAGGCTGACCTCGGCGGAAGGGTCAAAAAAAGGGTCAAAGGGCGCGGTCTTTGGCTCTGGTTTAGCTCTCCACTTTATTTACTCGTTGCCTCTCATCACGTTTATCTTATTCTATTATATCGTCATCTTTATCATCATTCCTTTCGTTTTGTTTTCCTTCATTGATGTGAAAAATAAAAATAGCATTGATAGTGACGATGCTGACAATGACCTTGACCTCGAGAGCACCCACACGAGCAGCAGCAATAACAAGTGTTCAACCAAGAACAGCAAGAACAGCAAAAAATAAATTACGATAAAGAATAGAGAATAAGGAAGCCAATAACAATAACCTTCCAATAACGAAATCATAAAAAAAGGAAAGACAATAAATAATAAAAATGCAACTAAATCACGATAAAGAACAGAGAATAATAAAAATAATAAAAATAATAAAAATAAATAAATAATAAAATAATAAATAAAGACAATAAATGATAAAAATGCAACTAAATTACGATAAAGAACAGAGAATAATAAAAATAATAAAAATAATAAAATAAATAAATAATAAAATAATAAATAAAGACAATAAATGATAAAAATGTAACTAAATTACGATAAAGAATAGAGAATAATAAAAATAATAAAAATAATAAATAAATAAATAATAAAATAATAAATAAAGACAATAAATAATAAAAATGTAACTAAATAACGATAAAGAACAGATAATAATAAAAATAATAAAAATAATAAAATAAATAAATAATAAAATAATAAATAAAGACAATAAATGATAAAAATGCAACTAAATTACGATAAAGAACAGAGAATAATAAAAATAATAAAAATAATAAAATAAATAAATAATAAATAAAGACAATAAATGATAAAAATGTAACTAAATTACGATAAAGAATAGAGAATAATAAAAATAATAAAAATAATAAAATAAATAAATAATAAAATAATAAATAAAGACAATAAATGATAAAAATGTAACTAAATTACGATAAAGAACAGAGAATAAGGAAGCCAATAACAATAACCTTCCAATAACTAAATCATTAAAAAAGGGAAAGACAAGAAAAGAGAAGAACCAAAATCATTAAAAAAAGGGGAAAGCAAGACAAGAGAAGAGACGAAAGAAAACAACACCACAACTTGGAAAACAAAATGAAGAAAACGAAGGAAGACCGTAGCTGGGCCTCCGACTCACAGCTCGAGGACGAGGATGACCTCCGAGGCGCTCTCGAACAGCTGGTGCAGCGACACGATCCCCGCGCACGCCCGCGGTCAGAGCAGTACAGCGCCTCGTGGCAGGATCTCGTGGC
>NW_020872705.1:200970-210970 GCF_003789085.1 Penaeus vannamei
TTATATAATAATATGATAACAATAATATAATAATTAATGATAAAACAATAACAATACTACTACTACTAATAAAATAATAACAACAAAATAACAACAACAACAACAACACAACAATAAAAAGATAATTTATAATAATACATAACTACATATAAGAAAATAATAATTGTAATAATAAGTAATAATTAATAATAATAATAATAATTAATAATAATAATAATTAATAATTAAAATAATATAATAATAATAAATCAATGGCGAAGCTAATAATAGTAATAATGATTGACGTGATGGTGATGAATAAGGATAACCCCATAACCCCGAGTGATATAGTCCCACCAATTGCCCACCAATACCATACCATTAATCTTTATCCATCGTTCTTTCTTATTCCTTTCATTCCTGCTTTTACTACTTCTATTCTACTTTAAGAAACTGAATGATATGGGAAACTGACCCTAACAACTTGTGGTTTGTGTGTGTGCGAAATATTCGATGTGGTGGTCTGTCTTTGGTGTGGTGTGTGTTGTGTGTGTGAGAGAGAGGAGATGAGAGAACGAGAGAGAGGAGAGAAGAGAGCAGAGAGAGAGAGAGAGAGAGAGAGAAGAGGAGAGAGAGAGAGAGAGAGAGAAGAGAGAGAGAGAGAGAGAGAGAGAGAGAGAGAAGAGAGAGAGAGAGAGAGAGAGAGAGAGAGAGAGAGAGAGAGAGAGAGAGAGAGAGAGAGAGAGAGAGAGAGAGAGAGAGAGAGAGAGTGCGTGTGTGACTGTTCTTGAGTATGTGAATGTAAATATGCATGTATGCCTGGGTACGTGTGTACACATGCCCATAAGCTTGCGTGCACGTGTGAGTGTGCGCGTGGTGCACATGTCCGTGTGCGTGTGTGCGCCAGGAAGTGTCTTTCAGATGAATTCTCAACGGCTCTCGAGACCGGCTGTACCCAGTCCGGATAATGGCATAACAGACTCCTCACCCAATGCCATTCAGCAAAACCTTCACAAACCATACGTCCACGGCAACCATTAAACTAAAAAAAAACACGCTCAAACGATATAAAACTTAACCAAAATACCGTTTGAGACGACCGGGACAAAAAGGCCAGCCGCCACCCCAAACTACCACCAAAACACGATACGGAAACGCCATATATAGGTATGTATGTCAACCCCCCTGTGTATGCGATTATCCGGACTAAGCTGGGCATGACTCACCCACCCGCGTCCCTCGCCCGCTGCCAGATGCCGCCACGCGACTCAACTCCGGCGCACAATATGCCACCAATACATTTAAAAAACAAGTGACTCTGCCCTTCATAGTTCATAAAAGAATGGATAAAAAAAGAGCAAATTTAATACAGATATCAAGAGGTTCGATAAAGACCTTTTTTCCCAAGAAGAATGTGACATACCGCACCTATGTGATGTAAAACATTCATCCATTTTTGTAATAAAACAAAAATGTACATTTAAAAAATCCCAAGAATTTAATGTAAAGAAAATTAAATTCCCGATAGATAAATTAGATAAATATCTATCATTTAATACCCAAAAAAGGGAGAAGAGCTGAACTGATATTCAGAAATAAATTGATTGAATAATAAAAAAAATCGGGGTTCCGTGGGTTTAAAATATTTCCTGGGAGGATGTGATGGGTGCTGGAGGGGGGGAGAGGGAGGGGGGAGGGAGGAGGGAGGAGGGAGGGAGGGGGGGAGAAGGGAGACGAGGACATCGGGAGGTTAGGGAGTGGGGGGGCGGGGTGCGGGGGGACGGGGAGGGAGGAGAGAGGATGGGGAGGGAGGGAGGGAGGGAGGAGGGAGGGTAGGAGAAGGGAGGACGAGGACGGGGTTAGGGGACTTGTGGGGGGGAGGTGGGGGGGAGGGGACGGGGAGGGAGAGCGGAGGAGGGAATAGCCAAGAGGGAGGAAGAGAGAGATGTATGGGGAAGGGAGGGGGAGGGAAGGGAATAGGCGTAAAGGAGGGAAGAAAAGGAAGAAGGAGTAAACGAGAAGAAAGAAAGGAAGAGAGAAAGACGATAAAGGAAGTAGGAAGAGTGTTTGGAAGGGGGGGGGGCGGCTATTTTACCCGCGTGGGTTGTCGTAATAATAAGAAAAAGAGACACAGATGCAGACAAAGAGACAGGGGAGGGGGAAGGGGGAGGGGAGGAGAGAGGCAACAGCCACGTGATAATAGATTTAAAGGGGAATTTCAACGGTCAGTATCAACCCATCTCGAGAAAATCCACACAAATAAAAATACGTTACAAAGATGATATTTAATAACCAATTAATATTAAACTAATGATAAACATGAAATAAATAACCAATTAAAATTCGACTAATGATAAACATGAAATTAATAATAATGAAAAGAGAGAAAATGTGTAAATAAAGCAAAATTAAATCTCAAAAATCACCAAAAGGAAGAGATTTAAACAATAATTACTAGAATTTAGATGCCATAGACTATTAATAATAACATATTTGAAGTACTAGTATTAGCAATGATAAATAACAATGACAATAATAATGATGATTATGGTGATTATACCTTAATAAAATAACAATAAGAAAAAAAATAAAAAATAATAATAACAATGAACAAAAATAACAACAATGATGAAGATGAATATAACAATTATAATGTTAATGATATTAACTATAATAATAAAAATAACAACGATATAACAATAACAATAACAACACTAATGATGATTATGGTGATATACCTAAAAATAAAATAAGAACAAAAATAATTAAAAAATAATAATAACAATGATGAAGATGAATATAACAATCATAATATTCAATGAATAAACTATAATAATAAAAATAACAACGATATAACAATAACAATAATAACAATAATGATGATTATGGTGATTATACCTTCATAAAATAACAACAATAAGAACAAAATAGATGAATATAACAATCATAATGTTAATAATAACTATAATAATAAAAATAACGATATAATAATAATAATAACAATGATGATGATTTATTAACAACTAAACGGAAGGTCAATCACACAAATCCCACGAAATGTCTCAGTCACGTGACCTTCAGCCGAACAATCGCTTTAATAACAAATAATAAAATCTGAAGGTCAGGATTTCATGCCTTTATTAATAAAAAATAATTCCACATAACTTTAAGGGTCGGTTTCTAATCATCCACACATTGTATGTACGAATGTGTGGCGTAATGCTGTTGTGTGTGTGTGTGTGTGTGTGTGTGTGTGTGTGTTGGGTGTGGGTGTGTGTGTGTGTGTGTGTGTTGGTTGTGTGTGGTGTGTGGTGTGTGTGTGTGCGTGGCCTATGTAAATTCTATCTATCATATATGTGTGCCTATATATATATATATATATATATATATAATATATATATAATATATATATATATATATATATATATATATTATGAGAGGAGAAGATAGGGAGCATCAGAGAGAGAGAGAGAGAGAGAGAGGAGAGAGAGACGAGAAGAGGAGCATAGAGGAGAGGAGATAAAGAGAGAGAGGCAGAGACGGAGAGAGAGAGAGAGAGAGACGAAGAAGAGATGAGAGGTGTGACGGTGTGTCTGATGTGTCTTGATGAATGCTGTGTCCAATTAGTTGTGCGTGAATTGTGTGACGTCAAGTGTGTGTGTGTAATGGAAAATCGTCAAACATACCTGTCTCTGTGCCTGGTTGTGTGTAGTATGAATTAGTGTGTGTCGATGTCCACAGACTGTGTTTAACACAATGTGGCGCCGACAATGGGTGCTCAACCGATGTGTCTTTACACTTGATAGTGTAATTGGTGGTGTGTGTCTGTGCATATGTAAATACTATCTTATCAATATGTGTCGTGCTGCCTGTATGTACTTGTATGTATGTATGGTATGTTATATATATATATACTGGTATATATATATCATATAATATATATATATATATATATATATATTACTTATATTATAATATATATGCATATATATGTATATATAAAATATATATGTATATATATATATATATATATAATATTATATTATATATATATATTATATAATATATATATATATATATATATATATATATATATATATAGAGATAGATAGGAGAGAGGGGAGAAGAGGAGAGAGAAGAGAGAGAGAGAGATGAGAGAGAGAGAGAGAGAGAGAGAGAGAGAGAGAGAGAGAGAGAGAGAGAGAGAGAGAGGTTGGTGTGTGCGTGTGTGTGTGGGTGTTGTGTGTGTGTGTGTGTTGTGTGTGGTGTGTGTGGTGTTGTGTGACTGTGTGCTGTGTGTTGTGTGTAATGCGCGCGCGTGGTATCGTGTGTGTGTGCGTGTATGCGTGTTGCGTGTGCTTTGATATGTGTGTTTGTACATATCCATCTTTGCATACATACGTAAATATCTATAATATATATGTTTATAAAATCTAAAATTAAAAAAAATATATAGTTTATAAAATCTATTAATATAAAATCTAAAATTAAAAATATATATATATAATATAAAACTAAAATTAAAAAAATATATAAATATATATGTTTTAAAATTCTAAAATAAAAAAAAATATTAAAAATATGTGTTTTAAAATCTAAAAAAATAATAATAATATAAAATAAATAAATAAAAAATAAACAATTATTCGTGACACATTTACACACATTTCACCCGTTACACTCTAATCTAACGGAATCGGAATAACAATAATCTGATAAAGAAGTGGCGTGGCGCTTCTTATCGGCCAGACGCCTCTCCCTTTTCCGTTGGTCGCAGAAGAGGAGGAAGAGGAGGAAAGAGGGAGAAGGAGAAGAGGAAAAGGAATTTAATAAGGATTGGAAGAGAGGAAGAAGAGGGAGAAAGGAGAAGAGGAAAAAAGGAATTTAATAAGGATGAAGAGGAGGAAAAAAAGAAGAGGGAGAAGGAGAAGAGAGGAAAAGGAATTTAATAAGGATGAAGAGGAGAAAAAGAAGTGGAGAGGGAAAGGAGAGAGGAAGGAATTTAATAAGGATGAAGAGGAGGAAAAAGAAGAGGAAAGAGGGAGAAGGAGAAGAGGGGAATTTAATAAGGATGAAGAGGAGGAAAAAGAAGTGGAAAGAGGGAGAAGGAGAAGAGGAAAAGGAATTTAATAAGGATGAAGAGGAGGAAAGAGGGAGAAGGAGAAGAGGAAAAGGAATTTAATAAGGATGAAGAGGAGGAAAAAGAAGAGGAAAGAGGAGAAGGAGAAGAGGAAAAGGAATTTAATAAGGATGAAGAGGAGGAAAAAGAAGAGGAAAAGGGAGAGGAGAAGAGGAAAAGGAAATTTAATAAGGAGAAGAGGAGGAAAAAAGAAGTGGAGAGAGGAGAAAGAAGGGAGAGTAAAGGGGATGAATAAGAAATGGAAGAGAGAGGAAGAGGAATAAGGAAGAGAAGGGAAGGAACGTGAGGAAGAGGAAGGGGTAAAAGGAGGAAAAAGGAGGTGGGAGACAAAGAGGAAAAAGGAAGTGGGAGACAAGGAGGAAATAGGATGAGGAAGGGGCGAAGAAATACAAAGAAGTAGAACAAGTTGGAGCTGAAGGAATGAAAGAAATAGGAGAAAACGAGGGTTGGGAGAGGAGTACAAATAATACCGAGAAAGAGAGAGAGAGAGAGAGAGAGAGAGAGAGAGAGAGAGAGAGAGAGAGAGAGCGAGAGAGAGAGAGAGAGAGAGAGAGAGACAGAGAGAGAGAGAGAGACAGAGAGAGAGAGAGGGGAGAGAGAGAGAGAGCAGGAGAGAGAGAGAGAGAGAGAGAGAGAGAGAGAGAGAGAGAGAAAAGAGAGAGAGAGAGAGAGAGAGAGAGAGAGAGAGAGAGAGAGAGAGAGAGAGAGCCAGGCAGGAGAGAGAGAGAGAGAGAGAGAGAGAGAGAGAGAGAGAGAGAGAGAATGAGAGAGAGAGAGAGAGAGAGAGAGCGAGCAGGACCGGCCGGCGCGACCCGGTCCATCAGGCTCGAGGGCCAGTCTTCCGAGCGCCGCTTCCCAGGCGGTCGTTCCTCGGTCGCTTTCCTCCTCTTCTCTCTCTCTCTCTCTCTCTCCTCTCTCTCTCTCTCTCTCTCTCTCTCTCTCTCTCTCTTCTCTCTCTCTCTCTCTCTCTCTCTCCTCTCTCTCTCTCTCTCTCTCTCTCTCTCCTCTCTCTCGCTCTCTCTCTCTCTCTCTCTCTCTCTCTCTCTCTCTCTCTCTCTCTCTCTTCTCTCTCTCTCTCTCTCTCTCTCTATTGCTATTTTCCTCTCTTTGTCCTTTGTTTATCGCTATTTCTCTCTTCCTCTTTTCTTGTCCTTTGCTTATCGCTATTTTTATTTTATTTTTATTTTTATTATTTTTATTATGTCTTTTGTTTATTGCTATTTCTCTCTTCCTCTTTTCTTGACCTTTGCTTATCGCTATTTCTCTCTTCCTAATTTTCTTATAATTTACATACCACTGTTTCGCTTTTCTCTCTCCCTAACATATGTTTATCACTGTTATTATAACTATTTTTACCCTTGTTATTATCATAATTGTTGTGATTAAGATCATGATCGTTATCATTATTGTTATCATCATTAAATTTCCTTGTTCTCTTTTCTCTCTTCATTTCTTTCTTCTTGCTATCATTATTCTTATTGTCATTATTGTTACTATAATTGTTATCATCATTATCATCTTTTACTATTATCCTTATTTTATTATCATTATTATTATCATTGTTATCAGGATTTTTATTCTCATTACATTCATCATTATTACTATTATTGTTGAGTTAAGTCGCTGTCACACTAGCACTTTTTCCGTCAATTTTAAGACAATTTTATTTAACATCAATACAAACATTCTCTAATATAGATCTTGATTTGACTTTGTTTGGCTGAAAAAAGTTGACGGAAAGGTTTTCAGACGGAAATGATCATTATCGTCTGACTGGAAAATCGACAATTCGCTCAAAAATTGACAAAATTTCAGAAATTTGAAAAACAAAAATGACGAAAAAAGTGCTAGTGTGACAGCGCCTTTACGGATCTTTTTTTTTTTTTCTTATTGCATCTTATCCTACAAAATTATCGCCGCTGTTATCATTGTTATCGCCTTCCCCTGATCTACATTATCGGCATTGCTGTGGTCAATAGTATTCGCTGTTATTGCTATGCCGGCACTATGATCATGAACCGACTCATTGTCATTTTTACCATCATTATCACAAATTGGTTTTATCTTATCTCATTTATCGTTGTTGTTGCTGTTGTTTTTTGCCATTATTACCATTTTACATTCTTAAAAGCTAACATCAATATCCTGTTCTGCTGTCAGCTCTCTCTCTCTCTCTCTCTCTCTCTCTCTCTCTCTCTCTCTCTCTCTCTCTCTCTCTCTCTCTGCAACACATCCTCGTCCTCTTCTCATTCACGAATTATTCTTTCTCCGTTCTTGCTCTCCTCCTTCCCATTACTCTTATCACCCTCTCCTTCTCCCTCCTCCTTCCATTTTTCTTCACCCCCCCCCCCTTCCCTCACTCCCTCTCCTCTTCCAAGATTTATCTCGCAATCCTTGCTCCACACTTCCTCTCTCCCCCTCCTCCTCCCCCCTCATGAAACCCCCACACTCCCTCCTCCCCCCCCCTCCTACTCTCTCACACTCCTTTTCCTCTGACTCTCATTCATGAATTCCTCCTACGCACCTCCTCCACTCCTTCCCTCCATCTCCTACTCCCTTTCTCATCCAATCTCTCCCTTTTCCTCTCCCACACTCTCTTCCATCCTCCCCTCCCTCCGTCTCCCTTCCTTCCTCCATCCTTCCTTTTCCTTCCTCACTTCCCTCCCTCCCTTCCTCTCACCTCCCTCCCTCCCCCCTCCCCTTCCTTCCCTCCTCCCTCCCTCCCTTCCCTCCGCGGCATCACCCCATCCCCTCCCTCCCTTCCCTCCCTCCCCACCTCCCTCCCTCCTTCCCCTTTCCCTCCTTCCCTCCCTTCCCCTTTCCTCCCTTCCCTCCTTCCCTTTCCCTCTTCCCTCTTCCCCTTTCCCTCCTTCCCTCCCTTCCCTCCTTCCTTTTCCCTCCCTTCCCTCCTTCCCTTTCCCTCCTTCCCCTGGGACCTACCTCGCGAAGGGCGTGTGCTCCACCTCGTAGTGTTCAGCGATGGGCTCCCTCCTTATGAGCTGCTCCAGAGCCTCCTCGGTCAGCTCCAGGTAGCCTTTGTGGGCGTCCAGGACAGCTACGCCCGCGCTTAAGGACCTCATGGCTGTCTTTTTTTGTGTGTGACTGGGTTTTCGGGCGTGTCTGCTGGTGTGTGTGTGTGTGTTCGGTTCACGCGAAGAGAGAGAGACTCGCTGTCTCACTCGGGTGGTTCGAAAATGGCTTCGGAACCTTGCACGGGAGGAGGAGAAAGAAACCCGTTCCCTCTTTGTAAATTGTTTCACGGACAGTTTTCCCCCTCGTTAGTCTGTCCGTTTCGGCGCACGGGTTGGCCTTTCGGGCGTGACTCACTCGAAGGACTCGCACTCGACTCGCAACTTTTCTCGAGTCTTCTCGTGTGTCGCGTTGTGTCAGCAGTATGTATGTCCTCCAAGGACGAGTTCCGAGCGCCAGCCTTGGGCCTGTTCTTCGGTTACCTCGCCGTTCTGACTCTGCTGCTGTTATTGCTGTTATTCGCGGGGCGGTTCTTCGGCTGGCGTCGAGTTCTGATCTCTGTTCTTCACGTGTGGTTATTTCCCCCAATGTTAGGAAGACAGTTTCCTCGAGAAAGTCCCAGATGGAATTACCTTCGTCTTGCACTTTACTGGGACGAGTTCCGTTCCTTGGGCTTCCTTCGCTCGCCTCCGTTTGGCATTCACTTATTTATTATCGCATTTGCTGTAACGATCTTCCTCACTTTATCTATTTATCTATTTATCCTTATCCGTTTCCTCACTTCTTTGTTTCTTCGAGAAAACGCTTTCTTTTTTTTCTATCCCGAGTCTAGAGTTTTAAAAAAAATGACACTTCCTTTTAAGTAAAATGTTTTGTTTTGATTTGTTTTAAATAAATGTTTTGTGTTCGGTTCCCTCACTCATCCGAACATCTCTCCTTCTTTCGGAATCTTTCGGATAATCCCCTTGTCCTTTTCGGGAGGCAAAAGCACTGGGCATTTTCTCTTCTCGAAGCTTTTACTCTTTCCTCTCTCCTTCCTTCTTTTCACATGTTTTTTATACTTATCTCTATTCTCCTTCGTTTAAATTCACCTTTTTATTAAAGTCTTCTCGTGGATTCTTTTGGGCGTGAGCGAAGGAGGGGGTACGGACGGGGGGGGGGGTAGTAGGGTATTGGGCACGGGAATGGGGTATGGAGGGGGGGAGAGGGGACGAGGGAAAGGGGGGGCGGGGAGGGGGGGTAGTAGGGTATTGGGCACGGGAATGGGGTATGGAGGGGGGGGAGGGGACGAGGAAAGGGGGGGGGGGAGGGGGGGGTCTTTGTGTGGGTTTAAAACAGGTCTGTCAAGGCTGGTCGAACTCTGCCCAAATTGCACATATATTCTGTAATATCTTCTCCTCTCTTTCTCTTCTTCGAGTAATTACGTATCTTTAACTGAATCTCCCTTTTTTCCTTTTCTTTATTCACATTTTCCGTTCTCCGAAGACACGTGGTCACAGAGAATAAAAATATATATGGTATAAAGTTTCGATAAAACACGTGTTTTGTTTCTACTTTTCTCGGTTTTTTTTATTTTTTTCAGAACTTCAATCACCTGTTTCTTTTCTTCTGTTTTTTTTCCTCTCTCTCTCTCCTCTCCACTTCCCTTCTTCCACTTTCGCGATTTCTCTGCGTTCTCCCACCTCCTTCTTTCACTTCACGCCGCCGCCGTTGGCAACTCTGCCTCGCGCAAATTCCTCACTGGCATTTAAATTTCGCTAACGTTCTTCTCTTCGCCGTTTCCTCCTCCTCTTCGCAAACACGAGAGCGAAAGAGAGAACAAGATAAAAGTCACATATCGCTTTTTTTCCCAAAGAATTCACACGCACACAATCCCTTTTTCGAAATAAAAGAGTCAAAGACGCCAACACT
>NW_020872705.1:225970-231432 GCF_003789085.1 Penaeus vannamei
TCTACCCCATAAGATAATGGATCTTGCGATCAGAGGAATAGTAGGAGTATGGATACATAATTTTCTTAAAAATGCTAAACAGTAAATAAGGATCACTGAATCAAATGCTAGAATGGAATGCCATAAGGATCAGTTCTTGGACCCCTGTTGTCCCTATTTTTGATTGGATACACTGATAAAGATATTAATACTCCAGAGAAATATAATTCATAAATGAAAAAGACAAACTAAGAGTATCTACATGCCATTTGCAAAAGTTTAAGTAAAAGCAAAATTGGAAGCCAACTCCAATGCATTGTCCAACTGGAAGCCCAAGATGAAGATCATATACTGTGGAAAGAAAAAATGGTTGCTAAAGACTTTCTTTAATGAGTAATGATATGTTTCAGTCATCTCACTGAGCAGGCAGTCAATATAGGAAAAGTTGGGCGTGCATGAATGATGTGGACTTTTCAGACGAGATCCAGACGATGGAAACTACTGATTACAAGATTGGAATATTAAAGTCAAATATGGAATCCAAGTCTTACAAAAGATATATCTAAGGGACAGACTCAACAAGTTTTTATCTGAAAATTAGACAAAAGACGAGTCTTACTTATTGGGAAAGACTATATCAACTCTACTTATTTCTATTTAGTAAGATGGAGATAAAAATTCCTTCTTATTTATGAATGGAAGAACATTGAAAACTTGCCATCAAATGCAAGAGATTTGAAAGAGGGGTTGGAATCAAATTACGACATTCCCCTAGACAATGAAGGGCATGACATCATTCTGGAATAATCCTCAAACAAGAACTTAAAAGAAATTTGATGACCAGTTCAATTTGATCCGGATGGACCACCAACAAGTGTACGTGAAAGAACAAGGCTGAATCACATTCTATCCCTCCTCTAGTTCCGTTCTTTCCTGCTGAGAGAAGATGGGAGGTCCCCAGGGATGACCCCCATAGCAAGAGCCGCTCATAGGGCTCTCGTTTGAACTTACACAGGTAAAATACACTACATATAATAGATATTAATCACAAAAAAAAAAAAAAAAAAATAGGAATATGCTCTAATAGCCCTCAATAGAGCTAAAAACTTTTCAAACACCACTGCAATTCTGAAATAATGAAATTATAGAGATGAGAACATTTACTATACCAGCTTTATAAAGAGAACTTTTTTTAAAATGGGAACTAAAAACAACAAAAATTTAAAATGTTAAGTGGGGTTCCAGAAGGCTTTCCATTAAGATCACCATCATACAACATACATAACAGTTATGAAATTCCCAAGAGAAATACGAGGGATTAAAACATATAAAAGAATAGGCAACAACAATTTCTGAAAAATAAAAAAAAAATAAAATAATAACAAATTTTACTAAATAAAAATGCTCTAAGACAAGTGCCAAAGAGAAAAATAAATATTGAAGAGGTGGAATTGCCTAAGTCATGATATGCTAGGGCTTATAGTTGACACATTTGAATGAAACTGGAAGAAGTAAAAAGAAAAAAAAAAAAAGAAGAAAAAAAAAAGTGTCTGTAAATAGATATATATGATGAAAAAACTAGCCTGAAAACAACTGGGTTGCAAAAAAAGAAGAAGAAGAAAGAAGAAAGAAGATAGAAAGAAGAAGAAGAAGAAGAAGAAGAACAAAAAAACAAAATAATGAAATTCCCACTGTATCATGAACTACCATTTCTTTTCCTCAGTCTAAACTTCTGTAATATTGTCTCTTATCAGGATTAGCGAGTCAGTGCTAGATTCAGCCATAGTCTAAGGTTGATTTGTCATTTGGGTCTATTCTATTTGTTAGTTCTCGTAGAGCCAAGAGTCATTTTTTTCCATTTTTTAACAATTCAAATAGATTTTTACTTGTAGTTCTTACTTTGTCAGTCTAAAATCTAAATTTTGGGTACCATAGGGCAATGAGACTTAAAGTTTCCTATGATTAGTCTGTATTTATCTCTGCTCAACATAGCATTAAAACTTATATTACACAATTACTGCACAGCTTATAGAACAGCATATCTACCCACTTATTTCTCTAATTTCTATTTCCAATGTTTCTACTTTATTGTTAAAGTTATCCCTCAGATCTATTACTCCAAACTGTATTCCATTTCTGATCTAGAAAGTTATGCCCCTACCCTTTTTTCCATCATCCCGGATGATTTTAATATTGTTGTTTTTCCTTTCAAGATTTGCAATGGTATATCTGTTTCTACTGGAAAGCTAATTCTATATGAGCAACCTATAAATATATTAGATCTCAGCTGTTTGCATCTGACCTTCCAGTCGCCAATATGTTTTGTTTAACTGACTGACTTTTGTTAGGCTATCTACCTCAAATCTTACGGCTTTTCCCTTTCTGAGGAATGTTAGTTGTCCTCACTGCTTTATACAAAACCAATTTGTTGATTTGTTAGTCTTTTTGAGTTATCAAAATCTGAGAGATAAATCTCTTCTTTTTCCCCTTTTTAGTTGTATAAGGACTACCATAAGGTTTAGCTTTGCTTGCTTACCTCTTGTGTAGTTGTCAGCTCTAGTTTCACTAGGGAAGCTCATTTTTTTTATTTCCAGTTGCTTTGAAGGGTCTATGAAATGGGCTCGTCTCTTTAGTCACTGCTTATGCCTCCTTCTCTTTGGTCATCTCTGCCAAAGGCTGAAACAGGGGCTTCATTTGGATTAATGAATTAATTAATCAAGTGATAAATGAAATAAAATAAATTCAGCTCAATGAAATTCATGCTATCTTTATCCTTGACATCTTTATTAACAGGACCTCATGATTAACTGTATCAACTTTTTTTCTAGGTTTATACAACAGGCTAATAATGCACATCTATTTTTTTTTATTGTATCATTTATATGCAAGTCTAGGACTTCTACTGAATCTATTGTACTTTAATTTGGTCTGAATCCTGATAGATCATCATCTAGTTTATCGTTTATAGAATGCCCAAAGAGAAGACAGGCATAATCATCACACAACATTTATTTCCGTCCACCAAATGAATCTTGGTGAAGCTAGAACCAAATCCAAAGCTGTTCATTTTGCTCTTTAGGGGCCTATTCTTGCTGTTAGCCCTGGTGTTCAAAATGTTTAATGTTTGAAACAAATAAATGTGCTAGACATCAAAGGTCATATAGCACTATGGTAAAGTATTGTGTCGGAAAGAGTTAAGAGGAGTTAAAGATTAGGATAAAAGTGTGTTAGATGTCAAAGATCAGAGAGGATTATAGGATAGTATGGGAGTGAAAAGGCAAAAAATGGGGAGTAAATGAACTAGAGCAGAGATTAATAGAAAGGGGAGGGTTAAGGCAGTAGGGTGACTGTGTGAATTATAGTGTATCTGTCACTGGGGAAGGTATAGGAACAATGTTCAAGGAAACTACAGATTGCTGTTGGAAATGTATAAGAATCTGGGGAGGGGAAGGTGTCAGATGTCAAATTTTAGAGGGTATTATAGGAAAGTATGGTAACAAAAAGGGAAAAGAGAGAAGTTAATGAAGTAGAACAGGGATTAATAAAATGGGAAAGGTTAAGGGGATAGAGCAATTGAGTGAATTGCATTGTATCTGTGACTGGGGAAGGAATAGGGACATTGTTCAAGGAAAACAGAGGTGGCTGTTGGAGACGTAGTAGGAGAAGAATGCAGGGGATGAGAAAGGGGGACTGGGGAAGGTGGTGAAATATCAGGAAGAATGTCTGGAGGGGAAGGGTCTGGAGAATGATACTGTTGAGATGGGATTCATGTGAGTATTCAAGTGGGAATGGTACAGGTGCCCATAGCTCCCGGAGGCCATTCATGACTGACACAGAGCCAGCCTTTCATTTCAGCACAGCTCTCACACCTTAGAAATGGAATAGAAGGGGATGAAGAAGATACAGAAGAGGAAAGGAGAGAAGAAAAGACCAAGCAAAATTAGTTGAGTCGAGGGCTGAGGCTCAAGGTAGGGGGGATCCCCTACCGTCTCCTCAGCCCTCCCATGACAACAAAGAGCAATATTGGGTGGGTTGTTCCATATTTCATTTGATCTAGAAGTCCTGCTTTGACCTTAACCTCGAATCTAATAGCTTTTCCTGCACCTAATAGTCTTCAATAATACATTTTTGAAAATCTGACGAATTCAATGAATCAGTTAATACTATGGCATTCTTGAATTTGAATGTTTTCTTACCACAACCTTAGCTAATGAGTTCTACAGTTTATTTTACTTGCCTGTTTACCGTTGGGTCCTCGGCTGCAGTTGCATGGGCTGGAGTCTTTCTCTTAGTCTCTTATTCGATTGGGAATCATAAATCATATTTTTAAAGTTCTAGGCATTTTTCTTCTGTCTTCTTTTATAGGGTTTTAGATTTTTAAAAAGTTTATAGCCACTGGATCTTCTTTCTTTTCTTTTCATTCTTTTATATAATCTCTATTAGTCTGTTTTTTTCTCGAGAAGATTTTGGTACGTCTTAGGATATAGTACTTTTTTCTTGGCAAAAGATCCACACCTGGGAATAATTCTATGTCAGGGTTTCTTTCAACTTCGTTCTGCTACAATGAAATCTTGGACACAGTAGTATTATACATTCTATGTTTTCTTCTTGGTTATGACACCATCTACAGAGAGGGTCGTTTTTATTTTCATTTTATATAGCTAGTTTAGTCTTGTGTGGATTGTTTTGATTCTTGTTATACAGACAGCTAGTTTTCCGGTTTTTTTATCTTGTCCATGGCTCAGGTTCTGTATTTTTCAAGAGGTAACTCTTTGCATTATGACTTGTCTTTAGTTGTGTTTTCCAGTTCTTTTGATTTTTTTATTCTTATCTGTTTAATATTTTTTTGTATGTCCTCATGTATGGTTATGGGATTTCTTGTATTATGTACTCGTTTTGCTACTTCGTCAGCTATTTCATTACCTTTTATGTTTTTATGTGACGGTATCCATTGTAATTAAAATGTATATGTTTTTGGTTTACTAGCATGTATTTCACTGTTTGTATTTCAAATATTATGTGTTTATATTTTTTTTTGCTTCAAGTTAGATATTAAATGTAGTGCGGATTTTAAATCTGAAAATATTACAGATTTTGGTAATCTGTTGTTTTGGATATATATTAGTCCTTGTATTATTGCAAAAAGTTCTGCTTCTACTATTTCTGTGTCATCTAGCCTGTGGCTTTTCTCAAAGCATTATTTTGTATAATTTATTTTTTTTTTCATTTGTGTTCTCAGCTATACCAAAGATTGATAAACCATATTCTATTTTAAGTTTTATGTAAATGTCAAAGAACTTTATCATTTTCTCTTTTAGATACCCACGTTTTTGAAGACATTCTTTTTTTCATTATATCTATTCTGTTTGAGCATTTGACTTTTAAGTTATTAGTGTGGCATTTCCAAGTTAGTTTAGGAGCATCAAATTTTAGACCTCCTAGGGCATTGTGCTGATGAGTTTATCGGAGCTTTCCCAGTATTG
>NW_020872706.1:5099-7599 GCF_003789085.1 Penaeus vannamei
CCCTCCCTCTCCCTCCTACTCAACCCTAAACCCTCACCCCCTCTCCCTCTCCCTCTCCCTCCCTCTCTCCCTTCCCTCCTCCCTCACCCTAACCCCCTTCCCCCTCTCCTCCTCACCTCCCCCCTCTCAACCTAACCGTCTCCCTCACCCTAACCCTTTCCCTAACCCTCTCCTCTCTCCTCACCCTAACCCTTTCCCTCACCCTCTCCCTCACCCTCACCCTTACCCTCTCCATTCACCCTCACCCTAACCCTCTCTCCATCCTTTCTCTCTCTCCGCTCACCCTAACCCTCTCCCTCTCACTCACCCTCTCTCTCCCTCTCCCTCTCTCACCCTCTTTCTCCCTCTCCCTCTCTCTCCTCTCCCTCACCCTAAAGCTCACCTCCTCCCTCTCCGACGCCCTCCCTCTCCGACACTCGCTCAGACGCCTCGGATTCGCAACAAAAAATAAAACACAACCAGACCAAGAAGACGAATCGCGCTGGGGGGGAAGGGGGAAGGGGGGGGGGATTGCGTGATTCGCCGAAGAGGAAGAGACGAAGAGAGGAAATGAGATGATGCGGAGAGGAACAGAAAGGAAGGGGGGGAAAGGGGAGGAGAGGGGGAGGTGGGAGAGAGATGGGGGAGGTGAGGTGAAGTGTGGGTAAGGAGGGGAGGGGAGAGGGGGAGAAGCGCGAAGAAAGGAAGAAAGGGAAGGAAGGAAACGCAAGGAAGATGACGAGACGCGAAAAGCGATTAAGAAAATCCTCCTGGTGCCTTGTCTTCTTCTCCGCCCCTTCTTTGTTTTCCTTCGTCGTCCCTTTATCGCCCTGCGTCTGCGTCAGCCCTCCTTTCTTCTCTCTCTCTGTCTGTTCCTCCTCCTCCTAATCTCGCTCTACCGTCGTCTTCGCACGCTCTTCCTGTTCCTTTGTTTCTCTGGCTCCCTCTTTCCTATCCGGTGCTTCCTCTTTCTCCCCCTTTTTCTCTCTCTCCTCCTGTTCCTCGTTCCTTCCTCCATCTTTTTCTCTTTCTTTCTTTTTTTTCTTTCTTTCTCTCATCTCCTCCCTCTCCCTTTCTCTCTCTCTCTCATCTCTCCCTCTTCCTTTCTCTTTCTCTCTCTCTCTCTCTTCTCCTTCTCCTCTTTCCTCTTCCTCTTTCTCCCTTTCCTGCTATTTCTATCTCTTTCTCTCTTTCTCTCCCCTCTCCCTCTTTCTTTCTCCCTCCCTCCCTCCCTCTTCTTTCACTTTCTCTTTCCCCTCCTCCCCTTCACCCTCCTCTCTTCTCTTCCAGTCACTTCCTCTTCCTCTTCCTCTCACTCTCCACCTGTTGCCTCCCCCCTTTCCCCCACCCCTTCCCCAACCCCCTTTCCTTCCATCCTCCCTCTCCCCATCCCCCTCTCCCCCACCAGGCCCTTGAGTGTGCTCCAGCATCCTCAGGCGCGGCAATTGGCACCTGGATCGCCGCTGTCCTTGTCAATTCGTCACTGAATTATGCGTTGTTGTGATTATTGTGGTTGTTGTGGTTGTTGTGTCGTTGTTTGTTGTTGTCGTCTGGTATGTTTGTTGTTGTGGTTGAAGGGTTCTGTGTTGTTGCTGTGTTTTGTGGTTTGTGGTTGTGTCCGTTGTCGTGTTGTGTGGTTGTGGTTGAGTGGTCGGTTGTTGTGTTGTTCGTGTTGTTGTCGGTTGTCGTTTGTTGTCGTTATTGTTGTGGTGTTGATTGTCGTTGTTGTTGTTGTTGTTGTGGTTGTGGTTGTGGTATGTCGTTGTGTGTTGTCGTTGTTGTTGTTGTGGTTGTTGTTGTTGTCAGGTTGTGGTTGTCGGCTCTTGTTGGTACGTGCGGCTTGTTTGTTGTTTGTGATGTCTTTGTTTGTGTTGTTGTTTGTGAGTTGTTGTTCGTTGCTGTGTTTGTTTGTTGATGTTGTTTGTTTGTTGTGGTGTTGTCGTTGTGGTCTGTTGTGGTTGTTGTTGTTGTTGTTGTTGTTGTTGTGTTGTTGTTGTGTTGTTGTGGTTGTTGGTACGTTGTCTTGTGGTTGTTGTTGTATGGTTGTTGGTTGTTTGTGGTGTCGTTGTCAGTTTTGTGTTGTTGTTCTGGTTGGTTGTTGTGTGTTGTGGTTGTGGTTGTTTGTTTGATGTTGTTGTATGTGTTGTTTGTTGTTGTGTGTCCGTTGTTGTGTTGTTGTATGGTAGCGTTGAAGATTGTGAACTCTTCTCCGTCTCTCGTATTCTACTTGACGATCCGCCTTTGTGGTTGTCGTTGTGGGTTGTGTGTTGTTGTGGTTGTTGTTGTTGTTGTGGCTGTGTTGTTGTTGTTGTTGTGTCGTTGTTTCTGTCATTGCTGTGTCCGTTGGTCAATTGTTGTCGTCGTTGTTGCAATGTGTCTACGTCACCACAACATTATCAAATCTCTCTTTACCGTTTCTCCCGTGCTAGTTATTCCTATCTTATCATCATTTTTCCTTCCTTTCTTAATTGCCGTCGCATCATCACTCGAGGTCGACAAAAAAAAAAAACGACCTAAGCAT
>NW_020872706.1:12599-15099 GCF_003789085.1 Penaeus vannamei
GAGGAGCTGTGCATGCGTGCGTGTGTGTGCGCGCGCGCGTGTGTTCGTTCGTTCGTGCGTGCGTGCGAGAGAGAGCGCGTCGGCGGTATGGAATATACTAGAAGCTAAGCCAAGACCCGGAGGAGACGCAATGGAAGGCCGGGGAAGGAAAATGCCGTTCTGTGTATGGGGGGGAGGGAGGGAGGGGGAGTGGAAGGACCTGGGGAGGGATAGAGGGATGGTGGAAGGGGAGAGAAGAGAGAGGGGGGGGGTGTTAACAACGATGTAAACGTTACCTTGGAGAGCTTCAAATAAACTGCCGAGTGGGAAGAAGAAAAAAAACATCTCGATAAATCATTACAATAAAAAAGATATTCACCGACACGCGATTCCTACCGATTGGTCGAGTTTATACAAAAAAAAGTTGTGAGAATGTGACTTATTTCGGGGACGAGGAATGCGTAGAAATGAGAGCCTGTGTCCAACGGATCATTGGCCGAGAAACTACATGGATCTGGATCTGGATCTGAACGTACCCAAAAGAAAGGAAGAAATCAAACCATTTCGCTCCCGTAGGATAGGCCTACGCCTAAGGTCATCTGGATACCTCCACGTAGGCTTAGTGACAGCCTCCTGTTCATGTTTCTCACTCACTCACTCACACTCATAAGCACTCACTCACACTCACATTCACAAGCACTCACTCACTCACACTCACACAGCACTCACTCACTCACTCACAGCACTCACTCACACTCACATTCACAAGCACTCACTCACACTCACATTCACAAGCACTCACTCAAGCACTCACTCACACTCACATTCACAAACACTCACTCACACTCATTCACAAACACTCACTCACACTCACATTCACAAACACTCACTCACTCACACTCACATTCACTCATCACATCACACACTCACTCACATTCACACACACACTCACTCACACTCAGCTCACATTCACAACACTCACTCACTCACTCACATTCATCACATCACAAACACACACTCACACTTCACATTCCCAAACACTCACTCGCACTCATACTCACATTCACAAACACTCACTCACTCATACTCACATCCCAAACACACACACACTCACATTCACAACACACACTCACACTCACATTCCCAAACACTCACTCGCACTCATACTCAAACTCCCTCATTCTCTTTCACACACACACTGTATCCATAATCTCTCGATTCCTAGGCCATGCACGCCCTCCCGCCCCTGTCTTGCCTCATGACAAAAACCTGCTGGAGAAGGCCGTTTGCCTCACAGAAACTAGGATATTACGCAGTTTAGGTTGGGCTCTAGAATCCCTCCCTCCCTCTCCTCTCTTTCTCCTCCTCCTCTCCCTCTCTCTCTTTCCCCCCTCCCTCCTCTCTTTCTCTCCCTCCCCTCCCTTCTCTCTTCACTCCCTCCCCCCCTCCCTCTCTCTTTCCACCCTTCCCTCTTTCCCCTCCCTCTCTCTCTTTCCACCTCACCTCTTCCCCCTCCCTCCCTTTCTCTTCCTGTCTCTCTTTCTCCCCCCCCTTCCTCTCTCTTCCTCTTCCCTCTCCCTCTCCCTCTCCCTCTCTCTCCTCTCTTCTCTTCTCTCTCGTACTGAGCATGTACCGCGGAGCTTCCTGGTAGACCCCGTACATAAGGGAGTGTTGGAAAGCGGAAGGGGGAATTGGTGGGAAATGATTGATGATGAGGAGGAGAAGGAAGGGGGGGCGTGAAGGGAGAAGGGAGGTAGTCAGTCATAGACATGGACGAGGAAGGGGGGAAGGGGTACGGTACAGACGTAGGTAGGCTGTGAAGCAGACGCAAGCTGCAGAGGCGAGAACAAGGGCCGGCTCCGTGTGTGTACAACCTTGGGACAGTATCAACAAACACGTGTTGATATATGTTCGTGGATGCAAAGTGTACATGAATGAACTTTTGGAGCCGTGTCGAGCGGGAGTCCCTCTTTGGCAACCGCGTTTTGAAGGGAGGTGCCGAGAGGGAGGTACCCGGGGGGCAAGTTGTTTTGTTGCTGAGAATGAATCAACACGGGTGCCACGGCCTCGGGAGGGGGAGGGGTGGGGTGAAGGAGGCAGCGTTGAGCGATGGAAACGCCTCTTTCACAAAGTCCTCCATTGTGGCTCCATAAAGGCCCTTTCTCCTGCGCCTCCTCTCCTGCCCCGGCCGGAGTCCCGAGCGGCGCCCGCCACGCGAAAGGCACGAGTCCAGCTGGGTCCGGCCGCTGCTCCTCCGCCCACGCACCGGAGGTCGATATGTCGTGGCCACATCGCCAGCGCCGGGGCCTCGCACTCGACACAATGCGGGCTTTGGGCTCCTGGTCCTTGGTCCCCCGTGGCTCTGGCTCCGCATGCGGGCTGCCTCTTGGGGTCGCACTGGCTGCACGCACTGCCACAGACGGACCGGCGAAGCGGCCCTTCGCCTCCAATTGACAGGTCTATGTGCTTTCTAGACGGTCCGCTTCCATCCTGGCCTTTGAGCCCCTCCCGCGCGCTCTGC
>NW_020872706.1:42599-62599 GCF_003789085.1 Penaeus vannamei
GAGAAAGAGAGAGAGAGAGAGAGAGAGAGAGAGAGAGAGAGAGAGAGAGAGAGAGAGAGAGAGAGAAGAGAGACAGAGAGACGGAGAGAGACAGAGAGAGAGAGAGAGAGACAGAGAGAGACAGAGAGACAGACAGACAGACAGAGACAGACAGAGACAGACAGAGAGACAGAGAGACAGAGAGAAAGAAAGAGAGAGAGAGAAAGCAAATCGGATGACCTGACGGAGGCGCAAACCGAACTCAGATGCATCCGCCTCGAATCTAACGAGGAGCCCCGAGAGCCCCCGTGTAATCGAAGACGGGTCCGGGCAAATGGTCGAGGCGGCGATGCGAGCTCCTTCCCTCGGGCCGACGACGAGGCCTGGGCTATCGGCGCCTCCTGGACTGCCTGGAGCGATGGGGAACCGCGCTGCCGAAGCTCCGAGAGAACATTCTTTTAAGCCCTCATAAAATACCCAAGCAGGACTTTGTCTCCTGAGGCCACGGCATTTGCTGTCCTTAATTGTCGAGCGGTAAGAGTGAAGGCCTCGCCAGGTTGTGGCTGGCATGGAGCGTGGGCAGAAATAAACCTGCGCATGCGCTCTGGGCCCCGAAGGCCGGGATGGTGTCACATACAACCCCGCTACCTGCCAACACCATTTTTCAGAATGTTTCGATCTTTCTCTTTTTGTCTTTCAGGCATAAATTGGGCTTTTCCTTGGCCGATTGCGCTCGGGTGCCCCAAACTACTTTCTGCCGAGTGATTCCTCCAGCAAACCCTCGAAAATAAGGCGGCGGTGCTTCGGAAACGAAGAAATCCCGCCGGGTGAGCGAAGGGCCGCGGTGGATGAGGCGCGGGTGCCAGCCAGCTGCCAAGGGGCCGCCGAGGGCCGAAAGCGAGGAGATCCCGTGCCACCTGTACTCAGCAGCAGGCAGTTGGGGCGCGGTAGCCCGTGGGTGTGGTGACTCTCGCTCTCCTTCTCTATAAACGACAAGATGGCCGGTGACGAAGGTAGGCAACCGCTCCGACAACCTCCTCCTGTCCAAGGCGCAACCTCCGCTGACCCCCGCGAACGCCGCCAGTGTGTCTCATCCCCATCTCAGTGGTCCACTCGTTTGCCTTCCCGTTCCCCTTTCTTTTGGCTTGTCCTCCGTTCGAGGCTGGCGCTCCGTGGCCCCGAGGCGCAGCCCCTCCTCGCTAGACCTACCCGCGGCCGCCTCCTCCTGCACCTTCCCCCACCTCAGAGTCCGCCGAAGAGCGAGACTCGGCGTGCCTGCGTTAGAGTCCCTCGGAGGTGCCCCCGAGCGCCCCCGGGGAAGCAAGAAGGATCTGCCGGGCCACGGGGTTCCTTCAGGCCCCTCAGTGATCGCTCCCTGTGTCCGAGATCGCCTCTCAGTGTCTGTGTTCACCCCATGCAGTGTCTTGTGCTATTCTGGCTATTTCAGCTTACGGAAATCTAAGCTATTGAGAGAGAAAAAAAGATCTTTGCTCTAAAATTCCCGGGTCATCAAGAGTGGAAAACGTTATTTCAGTGAATATTCATCATGCTTCGTGTACAGTAATGCAGTTTATGCTTAAAATTGCTTTCCGTTGTAAATTTTTCCGTCCGCTAATCTCCTTTTAATACGTTCAGCCTATCTATCTCATCACTTTCCTTTGCCTATAACGATCATACAATAACCAAAAAAGCGAGATTTCAGAGATATAACAAGCACTTTTTAAAATTTTAACGCGATTTACATCAAGTAGAACCATCAAAAAGGTTTTCATTTCATCCCTACTCATGTGCATATCCATAACAGCTACCTAATTGTTGTTTTTTTCCTTTCTTTCGTTCTGCCTAATCATATTACTATTCTTATTTCAGCTGTTTTACCTGATTTCAATATTATTTTTGACATATGAAGTTTGTTTACCCTATGTAATGTTTTTTCAGTGTATACTATGTGTATTGGTCATACAGGTGTCTTTGCTGGATACATAACGTTACCATGAAGTCCTTAAAGTAAAAAAAAAGTCATGAAGTAATGAGAAATGAACAATGGCGTTATCCAATGTGTGGTTTTATCTCTATGTTGTGTACTGCTTGCTTATGTGGCAACGTTTTTCATTTCTTAGATATGTTGACTTGATACCATGATCAGATTCATTTCATGTGGGTGATTCTTTTCTCTTTGCCATATTTAGCGAATTATATAGATATAATTAATAATATATGATGTTTGGTAAAGAGAAAAAATAAAGCATTATGGTGTCCTACATTTTGCAAGAAAAGAAAAATCACAAAAATAGAGAGATTTGATGGATAAAGTTCGCTTACTCTAAACACAAAGGATACAACTTAACCTCAGAGTAAATTTGGCGAAAAAACAGACAAACATCAATTTATACAAAAGGAAATGAAGAATACCACGTTCTTAAGAATAGAACCGCATGGCAAAGCGAAAGCTTATACTACAACGAATGCGTAAAATAGTTCGACGATGACCGAACTCTGTCACAGGCTATTAATAGACTGAGCTGACCACGTGACCAGGGGTTCAGCAGCCAGGCATTCTAGGCTACGAGCAAGTGGGCTATCTGACATGAGTTCGTTTCATCTTACTAGCATAGCGAAGTGCGTAATTTGAAGAAGAAAAGATTAGGTATAGTTCAGATAATTAAATGCGAATGGTAGAATTCAGTTAGCTATTTATGGGGGGGAAATATAATGATTATTAAGAGGTGGTACGATTTTCTAATAACGTAATTACCACAAATGGCTCTTCTCTAACAGTCATTATACCGTAATTACCGCAAATGGCTCTTTTATCTCCTTTTTTGGGGGGGAAATAAGGAAGAGGGAAATAATTATTAGGGTTAGACTTCACTTCTCTTTCTCTAATAAAGGAAAACAAGTAATCTTTAGAAATGTCTAGATAATAGAAGAATTTCCTGACATACTTCCTTGAGACTCAATGCCGACTGTAAAGCACTTTAAACCGTCTCAATTGTCTTTAGAAAAAAAGGGAATACAAAATGAAAATGATACAAGTAGGAAGAATAGGAGAAGAGAGAGATACGAAGCGAAGAAGGAGGGAGGGGAAGTGTGAGGAAGAGGAGGAGGAGGAGGAGGAGGAGGAGGAGGAGGAGGAGGAGGAGGAGGAGGAGGAGGAGGAGGAGGAGAGGGAGAGGGAGAGGGGAGAGGGAGCTAAAATAAGGGCGAGAATAATCGCGGGAGGGAGACCGGAGAAGGGAACAGCAGGTTGACAACTGTTACCATAAAAGTGCCTGCCTTGGTTAGGGTTACAGGGGGAGGGGGGGAGGGGGTGACACCGAGCCACCATTCCGGAACCATTTTAGACCTACGTGGTGACGCCTTGTTCTTTTTTTTCTTCTTTTTTGAATTTCTAGCTTTTTATTTAAATTGGTGTTTATATATTTAATCATTTATGGAATTCTTCTAAAACGTGGATGGAATATGATCGAGTATTGTTACCTGTATGATTAATTTGTAAATTACCCCCTTTTTATTTTGGTTTCTTTGTCCCTTTTACTAGACATTTATTTTACCTAAAAATTTGTGAATCATTCTGAAAAGGATTTAAGTGTTGTAACAAAAGCAAAGGTGTCGAGAGGTAGGTGTTGTTGGCAGGATCTTTGGGGCGTCCGAGGTCCCGCTCCCTTGACTTACCGTGTCTAAACTTTTCTCAACAAAGACAAGAAGAAGAAGAAGAAGTCCAAGAAGACCGAGAAGGCCGAGAAGGTGGAGGACGCGCCTCCACCTCCGGAGCCCGAGCCGGAGCCCCAGCCGGAGCCCGAGCCAGCTCCCCCCGCCGCCGATGACCCTTCAGCTTCCACGGAAGGTTGTGCGGCGGCCCTGGACGCAGCAGCGCCTCGGCAGCGCGCCCGTAGCCCTGGCCTTTTGCTATTTAATTGTCCTAGGTGTATCCGGCAGTAGATGGTTTGCTCAGAACACATCGACTGTGGTTTACACTAGCTGTAGTAGCCTGGCGGCGAGCTACAGCCAGCTCAGCTCTCTGCTCTTAGCGACTAGTCTCCAGCCAGCGTCTCTGCCACCGGGAAAGACGCCGTTTAGCACATTTGGGAACAGAACAGCCGCCCCAAGCTGGTTCCTCCGGGGGGGGGGGTTCGCGGTTCGCTCCCGCTTCCCCCCCCCCCCCGCGGCCCGGCGAGCTTGGCGCGGGTGATTCTCTTCCAGCATGCTTCGTAGTTCATTAATATCCTCTTCGCCAGTCGCTAGAGGCTGTGGCGTTACCAGTGAAACACGCTAGACAAAAGCACACTCTGCTAGCTTCCAAAACAACACATTTTTAGCACTTAGCGGAGTTGAGAAGCTAAGTCCCAGGCCAGCGGGACTTGCCAGGCACATCACGTGACCAAGTTATCCTGCCCAGGATGCTGCTCGCTTGTGCCTGAAAAGAAATACATAATAGTTCATAGCACAACTTAACATTAAACAGTTTTTTTTCTGCTATCTGAATAAATGGCTGCGGGCAAACAGGAGGGACGATGCCAGCGTTTAAATTTCTTGTGTCCTTCTCTCTGCCTCCTTTCAGAACACGATCTTTGTCTCCTTTCATTTCTCTTCCTTTCGATTCGACTTTTCACTGCCCTTCTTCCTCTTCTGTGTCTTTGGTATTGTGTTCTTACTTTTTCTTTTTTGTCTTCTCTCTCTCTCTCTCTTGCTCTTTCTTTCTTTGTGTCTGTCTGTCTCTCTTTCTCTCTCTCAATCTTTGTTTCTCTGTCTCTGTCTCTGTCTCTGTCTCTCTCTCTCTCTCTCTCTCTCTCTCTCTCTTTCTCTGTCTGTCTGTCTCTATCCTTCTTTCTCTCTCTCTGAATATTTGTGTTTCTGTTTCTCTCTCACTCTGTTTCTCTGTGTCCGTCTGTCTGTCTCTCTCTCTCTCTCTGAATATTTGTCTCTATTTCTCTCTCTCTCTATTTCTGTGTCTGTCTGTCTCTCTCTCTCTCTGAATATTTGTCTCTATTTCTCTTTCTCTCTGTTTCTCTGTATCTGTCTGTCTGTCTCTCTCTCTCTTTCCCTTTCTCTCTCTTTCCCTCTCTCTCTATCTCTCTTTCCCTTTCTCTCTCTCTCTCTTTCCCTTTCTCTCTCTCCCTTTTACCTAAATGCACGATAAATCTTCAAGATAATTTACACACTGTCTTAGTTTCGTTGTAAATCTTATTTTCGTAGCAGTAGTCATTTTAGATTTTAGTTATTTAGCTTATTTTTCTTTCTTTCTTTTGTCTCTGTAATAGTGGCATATCACTGTATTTTCTTTCTGTGTTTTTGATTTTTTAGAACTTAACATTACAGTGATAGATACGTAGATTCTCTTTGAAATATTGATTTTGATTTTGATTTTGCTTCTATTACTTTTTGAGAAATATATTTATATGGTTTTGTTTCCTTATTTTCGTTCTATTTAAAGTCACCCGAAGTTTTCTAAAAATGCTTAAGAGCGGAACATGATTCGAAACTAATTAGGTTTCTGTGCTTTTACTAATTGAAATTATTTTACTTGTTTACAAAATTTATTTCATGTATAAAATCACTGTACATATATTTGCCTATTTATTTTATGCATGAAGTCCACTAGTTGTTTTATTTTTCGTTTTACAATATCATTCGGTAAATATTAAAATGTTAACGCTTTAATAGAGAAACACAGGGTTAAAGTCACCTAAAATTTGTTAAAACCATAAACCATTGGCCTCCCCCTTACCAAACCCCCCCCACCCCCAACCCGACCACGTGCGCGCGTACGCTCTCGCTGCCTCGGTCACTCCGCCCACTCGAGCCGGCCGCCCCGCCAACTCGCGAGCCGCGTGTTGGCGGAGCGGCCGTCCGCGCCTCCGCCTCCGCCCGGCTTCAGTGGCTTCCGCCGGCGCCACAAAGGGCCCTCCGCGCACCCACGCTCATCCCCCTTCCCTCTTGCAGAAGCACCTCCGGCTGCTCCCGAGGGCGAGGCTCCCGCCGAGGCTCCCGCTGAAGGCGAGGCTCCCGCTGAGGGCGAGGCTCCTCCCCCCCCACCCAAGAAGAAGCCCAAGTTCTTCGTCCACTGGAACAGGCGCAAGGCCCGCTTCTACGACTACAACTGGGACTACGGAGACAACTACTACAGCTCGATGGTCAAGTACATGGACACCAGGAGTGGTGGTGAGTATCCGGGGAGCCTCCCTATGGACGCTTTAGCTCTCTATTCCCGAACGCTCTAGCTCGACCCCCTTGAGTCTCGCTGCTCTCCAATCTCCCATGGTAACGTAGGCCTATCAGATTATTCCCAGACACGTATATCTAGCCGTATATCTATCCCAGAGACGTATATCTAGACGTATGTCTTTCCCAGACACTTATATCTAATCGTATATTTTTCCCAGACGTATATCTAGACGTATATCTATCCCAGAGACGTGTATCTAGACGAATATCTCTCCCAGACACTTATGTCTAGACGTAAATTTTTCCCAGACACGTATATCTTTCCCAGACACACAGACACGTATATCTAGACGTAAATCTTTCCCAGCCACATATATCTCCCCCCCCCGCGCCCGCGCCCGCCCCCCTCGGCACTCACCCGTTCTCTCCCCCGCCCGCAGACCGCCCCCGTCGCATGGCCTTCGCCGAGCGAGGCATCCGGAGCAACGTGCAGCGTCGGGCTATCCCTGACACACGCACCGCTTCCCTCCTCGACGATGTCCGAAAGTCGATCAAGAACTTCGAGATCTCCCAGAAGGCGTACATGAAGTCCTACTAATTTACTCATCTTTTGCCAATTCATCCAGTGTTCGAGGCCGCGTCAACAAACTGCGGCTCAGAGAAACAGACAAGCTACACCATCTTGCTTGGCCTTTGAACCTCCAACCACTCAACGGCCAAAGCAACGCGCTATCTCCGTCGCCATCTTGGTTTCACAGGACCCGCTCAACGTCACCAGCCGGCCATGTTGCTCGGACTTGAGGAAAGGAGTCAACGGGAAAACCTTCCTGAGAACCTCTTGTCTTTCACGCCCACGAGATCAGCCAAAAGACACCGCAAGGTCATCTCTAGACTTTTCCGTCGTGTGGGATGCGACCATCTGATAACCATGTCTCAATTATGCTTTTTTTTTTTTTTTTTTTTTTTCTTTGACTACATGTAAAAGCTATCTGTATTGGTTAGCTTGAGATGTCATATATTATTTCGAATCCCATGGCTTATTTTTATTGTTAATCATTAATTAGAAATAACATCTCGGTCTATTTTTTTCCATTTCTACTTCTATTCTTTACTTAGTCTGCTCTTCACCAATCGTCGCTGTCATGTTCTTTGCCCTCTGCTACTGTGTACTCCTTGTGTACGTACGCTTCTCCGTGCGTGCTGGTGCTGTACGTGTACGTACTCTGGTACTGGTGTGTGTGTACAGGCTCGCCCCCCAACTCAGCCCGCGGTGCCCTGGCGGCGGCGACAAGTACGCCCAGCGGCCCCCAGCCCCGTCGCGTAGTGCCGCTGCCCCAGTGCCCGCGGTGCCAGGTTTAGCTTAACACGTCATCACAAGCTGCCCTGCCAGGGGTGCGGAGAGCCTCGGCCGGGGCTTCCTCGCCTCCTGCAGGGCCTCCGGGCGATCTGCTCCCGGGGCTCCTGCGGGCGACAGGGCGCCAGCGGTCGGGGCGTCTCTCCATGCCGCATTTTTCTTTTTTTATTATTATTCAGCATCTCATCATATCCGCGTCTCGATCCCGCCTGTGGATATGCTTGAGATAAAAGTAATGATAATGATAACTGAGGAGTCTACAGCTCTCTCTCAAAATACTCTCAAATACTTTATCTGTAGTTATCGAGAACTTTGATAAAAAAAGAATAAGACCATCTGTAAAAAGAGTCTTTTAGTTCCCTGCTCGACCACGCCGCTGCACCCAGGAGGACTCCCAGGGATCGGGCCGCGAGCCTCAGGAGCCGAGGCTGTTCGCGAACCGCCTGGGGACTGGGTCTGGGAAGGGACGCTCTGGCTTCGTGGCAAGGAGGAAGGCGAAGGGCAGGGGAGAAGCACGTCAGCAGGGGAGCGAAAGCTATGTTACTGAAAAGGAAGAAAGTGTGGATTCTTGGCTCCTCAGGGGATGCTGCACGGAACCAACATAAGATTATATATCAAATATCGAAGTCTCAGACAAAGAACTTTTAAACCAAATGAAACAGGGTTTTGAACTCAATTGGAGTGCTAACTCACACACATGATATATATATATATATATATATATATATATATATATATATATATATATATATATAATTATATATATATATATATATATATATAAAATTCTACACGGGAGTTAAACCCTATCAAACAGCCCAAAGAATAAGATAAAGAATACGGGATACATTACCCAGTGTAAAGATCAAAATGACTATATGTCAGATGTATAAAACACAAACTGAACCTTTATATACATTCACTAGTGCAGATGAAACAAAATTCATATGCGCAATGAACAAACTCAGAAAGGTGCTAGAATGAGGAGGAAAACATGGATTCTAACACCTGATTGGGCAATCATGAACAAACATGATTCCTTGAGAATTTCCTCAGACGATGAGAATGTTACAGCAAAGATGTCTTCTCAACACAAAATTCTTACATATGACCTGCTTATGATTTACAACGACAAATCTGTACTTTACCATTAAGATAAAGCTTCTATACAATAAGAATAGAAACAAAGACAAAGTTGAGTGAGCACCCTAACCTAAGCATCTTGTTTACCATCTAAATCGGCATTGTTCTTAAAATTACACTTTCTAAGACACATCAGAGTGTACTTCATGCATCTTTCGACCTCTTCTCGACACTGTTCAACCACAGAAAAGGAATTTAATCGCTTGATTACCCACAGACAAGGAATTCAATTGCCTAATCACGTGCAGTTGGAATTCATTGTATTCCTGGTGGCGTGAAGGTGTTTTTTTTTCCGACCTTTCTCTCAAAAGGCTGTAATACGCTAGATTTTGCCGTTTTTTCGACTTTTGGGATTTTATTATTTATCCTTAATTGCATTATAAATGGACTCTATGATTATCATTATCAGGGTTTAGTCAATGAGCAAAGAGGAAGATTAGGACTGGATATACTTTTTTCTCTCTTTTATCAGCGGCGAAACACGATCCACGTCACATTATTTCGCACGATATTCAGACAGGCCAGTTCTAATTCTTTAAATACCGGGTTTAAAGCGTCTTTGATTGTTGTATGAGTAAAACAATCTGGCAAAGTTTAGAAGGATATTGCAATCTGGCTCACAAGAAGCGGTAGTGGTGTTTCGCTTTGTCCTAGAACCTAACATTTTTATATTGATTTCTGTTCTCTGTTTTACCAGCAATCACTTCGAATTTTTATACTGATTTCTGTTCTCTATTTTACCAGCAATCACTTCGATTTTTTATATTGATTTCTAAGGTTCTCTATTTTACCAATATTCACGTCGAGATACTTGTATTAGTGACAGAAATTTAGTTCAGCTTGTTTGACACGAGAGGTTGGCGGTAAATCCATATAAGGTTTGAACGCTCTTTTGGAGAGAATATCAGTCTACACTCACCTGCTGTCACCGAGAATACAGAGAGATTTTGTTGTATTTTCTCCCTATATCAGGTTTTATATACTCTACCACGAACTGTATTCATGTTGACAAATGTAGATAGGGTATGGATGGGAACGAATATCTTCTCAATACATATATATTTGACCGGTTTCGAATACATCTTCGTTAGTAATGCATCCCTTGTATTGTGAAGATATTCATTCTCATTCCTACCTTTCTACAAGCTATCACCCGGTCGTTAGGATGTTCAGTGACGTGAGAAAATGTGCTCTGCCCTGAAGTGTACCAGGTCAATGCACTTTCGAACAAACGCTATTTATTCAATTGAAGTGTTTGCTTCGAGAGATAACTTAGAATCCCGGTTAAGAATTTACTTTGAATGTCTTTAAAGTCAACCTTTTGTTCAGACATAAAAGCTCTGCAGCATTAAGGTTAGAATTAGATCGAGAAATTCAGTCCAGATGCTTGGTTGCCATTTTAAACAGTACTTTGCAACCTCTACGTCCTGGTATAAATGTTGGTCTGTGATTTTCCTTTTTAAAAACATACTAAATCGACAATAAACCATTCAAGACGAAATTTCTTAAGAATAAGTTTCAACGTTTTCAGTTAATTTCAATTTCTCTGAATATGATTTTTTAAAGAATAAGTTTCAACGTTTTCACTTAATTTCAATTTCTCTGAATATGATTTTTTAAAGAATAAGTTTCAACAAATGTTTTCACTTAATTTCAATTTCTCTGAATAGGATTTTATGGAAATTACAGAATCAGATACCGTAAGAATGTTACAAATGTCAGCGACTAACATTTGGATTACACTAATTGGCAACTCGAGATAGGGGATACAACGCTAAATCTTTTTTTAAGACTTTTTAAAGACCAAGAAAGTTGAAGATTACGGTCATAACGCGTCCTTATGGACTTCTTACAAAAACTTAAGAATTTGCGAGTTTTTCTGAAGATAAACTTCATATTTTCAAGTGTAAACATCGGGTGTCTCATTTGAGTGTCTGTGAGTGTCTGTGAGTGTCTGTGAGTGTCTGTGTGTGGGTGTGGTGTGTGTGTGTGTGTGTGTGTGTGTGTGTGTGTGTGTGTGTGTGTGTGTGTGTGTGTGTGTGTGTGTGTGTGTGTGTGTGTGTGTGTGTGTGTGTGTGTGTGTGTGTGTGTGTGTGTGTGCGTGTGTGTGTATGTATGCGTGTGTGTGTGTGTGTGGTGTGGTATGTGTGTATGTGTATGTGTGTGTGTATGTGTATCTGTATGCGTATGTGTGTGTGTGTGTGTGTGTGTGTGTGTGTGTGTGTGTGTGTGTGTGTGTGTGTGTGTATGTGTATGTGTATGTGTATGTGTGTGTGTATGTGTATCTGTATGCGTATGTGTGTGTGTGTGTGTGTGTGTGTGTGTGTGTGTGTGTGTGTGTGTGTGTGTGTGTGTGTGTGTGTGTGTGTGTATGTGTATGTGTATGTGTGTGTGTATGTGTATCTGTATGTATGTGTGTGTGTGTGTGTGTGTGTGTGTGTGTGTGTGTGTGTGTGTGTGTGTGTGTGTTGTGTGTGTATGTGTATGTGTATGTGTGTGTATGTGTGTGTGTATGTGTGTGTGTGTGTGTGTGTGTGTGTGTGTGTGTGTGTGTGTGTGTGTGTGTGTGTGTGTGTGTGTGTGTGTGTGTGTGTGTTGCTCACAGATGTCTCCACAAATGCTCAGCCACTAATAGACCTCAAGTGACCTCGCCTGACTTCCCCATTCCTCGAATTTTCCAATTTTTTCTCCCTCTAATATCAATCCTATCAATGCTGGTGCTATTGTTAATGACATGAAGATTATATAAAAATATAACAATAAAAAATATAAAATAAGTATTTCCGAAAATCAAGAAAAAGGGTAAATTATATAAAAATATAACAATAAGAAATATAAAATAAATATTTCGGAAAATAAATAGACAAGGTAAATTATATCAAAATATAACAATAAAAAATATAAAATAGGTATTTCCGCAAATCGAGACAAGGTAAATTATATCAAAATACTTATAACAATAAAAAATATAAAATAAATATTTCCGCAAATTAAGAAAAAGGGTAAATTATATCAAAATATAACAATAAAGGATATAAAATAAATATTTCCGAAAATCAAGAGAAAAGGTAACTAAGAGAGATAGGTAGGACTAGTAATTTACTCCTAAGTGGCTAAGCCCTTGTGGAGTCATCTGCTTATAAACACAAAGAATAAATTAAACTCCCCGTGGATTGAGTGAAGTCGGTCTGTGTCATATACTTATTCCCTGTGATCTCCTATTAATATAATCCTGGAATTCCTCGTCATTATCGTTAATCTGGTGGTCTCTAGACTCTCCAGAATTTAGAATACCTTTTATATATATATTGTAGTCTATAGAGAGAAAGAAGCAAAGATTGGTTTATTTTGAATGTAAAAAATGAACTTCGGTGTTCTCAGCTTTTCTTAATAGCTTATTTGGTAGTGCTGCTTTAACACAAATCAAACTCAAAAGGGCTGTGTTTAACAAATTTATATATCCTTTACTTACAGATCCTACTTTCGCTTTGGTAGAAAGTCCAGAAGATCTTGTTCACATATATCACTTTCCTTACAAATGCTGTATGGTTATGCGGTTAGGTGAAGCTAAATACAACATACAGCCCATGATATAGTTTCCATTGTGTTTTATCCGTGTCTTAAGCGTCTCTGTCAATCTGTAGGTCTGGTAACTGAAATATGGAGTCATAAACCCGTAGAGTTACCACACCATGGCAAAAGAGCGAATAAATATATTACCTACGAACAGTATCATTCTCTATTAATGATCTGTATATCTATCGCACCAAATAGGCAAGGCACGTAAAATGCTTTGAAATTAACTATTTTCTCTTTTTTCTTTCTAAAAAGCTTAAGGACTCTTTCTGTTGATTTTGCTCATTACAAACTATTGTTCTTTCATCTTTCGGTTGTTTGCTCACATCAACTACACATTTACCGCTTTCTTCACCCCAGCTTAGCCATTACAATACCATTTTATGCGTGAATCAGTAAGTATACGAAAGGGAAGACACACATTAGTGAAAATACTTATTAGAAAGATACAGTTAAGCTTCCCAGAGAAATTATTTCATGGATTCTTCAATTAAAAGGGTTCCATTTCATACCAAAATCACTATTATGATCGTCTTGATTGAATAGCTGTGTTTGCTAGTCTGGTATGTCTTCTCACGACAGTCCTTGCACACTCTTTTTATTATATAATTGGTTTTCAAGTGAATTTACCATATTTAGTAGTTTATTTACCATATTTTTTACCATGTAGTATTTACCATATTTTGACTTTGTAATTTTGTTTTGTTTATGGTTATATGTTGTTTTTGCGAAGCCCATTGTAACCTTTCAAAAGATTTTGTAGGTATGCTAAGCAGGTCATTGAAGATTTTTCTATTAAAATCTCTTTTGACTATCTGTGTGTGTGTGTGTGTGTGTGTGTGTGTGTGTGTGTGTGTGTGTGTGTGTGTGTGTGTGTGTGTGTGTGTGTGTGTGTGTGTGTGTGTGTGTGTGTGTTACATACAAGTAATACAAACAATACTCATGTAAACCTGAACAAAATTAGCATACATTACTATCATCATTTTTGGAATCAAATACACACACATCAATATTTTATGTCATTGCTCCTTTAGGTAAATGAAGAATGAACATCATTGCAGTTTTATTTGTGGCAAACATATCTTTTATCATTGAAATAAGAGTTAACAGGACATATATTACATATACCATCTCTTAATGCATTCTTTAGCTAGCTCTTGAAAATTTGAATAGGTTTCACTGAACGCAAGAAACTATATCAGATTCTAAATTAATAAGTGAAACAAATTTAGCATAGAATTCAAAACACGGTGCTGTGGAAAAGAAGGATTTGAAGGAAAAAAAGTAACGTTGATTGAAATGAACATTTTGCAAGAGCTGGCAAGTATGTTTACAATGTTCAACACCAGAATAGCACATTGATTTATATAGCAGCCAAAATGACGATAACTCCTTATAAAATTACATTATATATTACAGATATTCAAGATAAGTTACAAAGAACTGACAAATGCTAACCATGCATTATTTGACAATTTTGCAAAGGCTTTTTTTTTCGTATCAACTATTTAATAAGGCGAAAAAACATGAACAATTACAAGCATTTGGTGGCGAGCAAGACTAGATCCCATTTAGAGGTATTCCGATTCCACGCTGACTAGAGGGAGCTTCGAAAAATCAATCCTGATCTTTTATTTCACTAAAATAGTCTTCGAGATTAGTTCAACTTCAAACTAAAATAAACAGATTGATCGTAAAGCATCATTACCATATATAGCGTAAGGAATTGCAAGGCAGCCATCTTGCCTAGACCAATCTGGATATCTATTATCTATCTATCATCTGTCTATCTGTGTCTTTTGCTTTTGTTATGAGGTGGTCACAAAGGAGAGTATTATTTGGGTAAATATCAATTAGCCTGTGTTTGTGTGTGTGTGTGTGTGTGTGTGTGTGTGTGTGTGTGTGTGTGTGTGTGTGTGTGTGTGTGTGTGTGTGTGTGTGTGTGTGTGTGTGTGTGTGTGTGTGTGTGTGTGTGTGAGTGTGTGTGTATGTGTGCATCTTTGCATTGCAATGAACTTCAATTCACCAGATGATAGATCCATATAGATACACTCGACTGAAAGAACCCTTGCAACAACTACATATTTTCATTTTTGCTCTAAGGACCTTTAACAAAACACACCGGTAACTCAGCACCTCGTAAGCTTAAATCCTTGACCTTTAAATCTGCACAGAAACCGAGTGAGTTCCGCGGCGATTTTGTGAATGAGAAAAACCTCTGAATGGAGCCCAGGTCGAAATTCCAAGCCACACTTTTTGGATATGGACCCAAAAATCAAACCAAAAATTAACAGCAACAATAAAGTATTTTATCTTAATCTTTTTTTTTCATATGTTACAGTATCACCCAAAAATGTATTAGATCATTCGAAGACAGATGAAAGAAATACCAAAGGTAGCATTGCTCCACAAAATTCAAAAATTTGCTAATAAGAGAAAAACTCAATGGATTAGGATATGAGTTTCAGCCTAAAAAGTAAACATTATAATAACGATGATGATAATAATAATAATAATAATAATAGTTATAGTGATGGTGATGATAATAATAAAAACTAATAACAAAAATAACAATAACAATAGTAATAATAGTAATAATCATAATAATGATAACAATAATGATAATTGCAATAAAGATAATGAAAAATAAATGATAATAAAAATTAAAATAATCCTATGACAATAATGATGATAAAATAAAAGGTGGTAAAAGTAGTTATTTATAAGCTTATATACATGTCCATATATGTCAATATGTACATTTATATACATTTATATATACAGTATCTGCTCACTGTATATAAATGAAGATATATATCTGTATAGATGTGGATGGCTGAACATTCAACCATATAAATTATCAATCTATTTTTTTCTGTAAACTTGATTATTTAATACATTTGCACAAAAAAAATAATGAAAGGTATGTAACTGAAGGTTTTAAAATTGAATAAAACTCTTATAATCATAACTTTGTCATCATCCTAATACAAAATTATTTTTTGTTATCATACTGGTTCTGTTAACTGATCTTGCATGGAGTACTGAAAATAATAATATAGTAATAATGAATATATAGGGAAAGTAATAATAATAATAATAATAGTAATAACAATGATAATAATAATGATAATAATAATAATAATAATAATAATAATAATAATAATAATAATAATAATCATAATAATATAAATGATAATTATACTAATGATGATAATAGCAACAATTAGAATCAAACAGTAATTTTGCCAATGACAATAATGGCAATATTACTGTAATAATGATAATACTGATAAAAAATAATAGTGATAATAATAATAATAATGATAATAACAATAATGGTAATAATAATAATGATAATAATAATGACAACAATAATGATAATAACGATAATAATAATGATAGTAATAATAATAATAATAATAATAATAATAATAATAATATAACACCTAAAACAGAATTTGACACAGCAAGAAAGATATCATAAACAAAACCCTACATATAACGACCCCAGAACTACATAATATACTGAAGAAACTTCTCGACCATCCATGAGGTATCGACATCAACTCAAAAGCTTAATTTATCCACAATCTTTATGGAAACAACACAAACTCATGGGGAAGATTTAACCATTTTCTGCATGGTATGAACACCAACACAAAATCCTAATTTATTCACTATGGAACACCAATCCAACATACTAAATTTATCCATAATCCTTAAGACTAACTCAGAATATTCGAGAAAAAAGGAGAAGGTATGAAACTCACATCCTGAATCCACAGTGCAGATGCCGTACAGTGAATGAAAATGATACAGTTAGTTCTCTTCAATCCTGATACCGGACTGTCCTTTACACTAATTTCCCCTCACTGAAGTAACGGTTATGTGTGTGTTTGTCTCTCACTTCTAAAATGGGTTTCGTGAGGTTATCCGAATTCAAGAGAAGTGACTGAAAGGGGGGGGGAGGGGGGGGTGGGGGGTGACAGGGACCACGAGATGACCACATTCTAAACCTCGTCGAACTGAGCAGAGTCCGAGGAAGATAATTTGCACACGTTTTAGAAGAACTTTTTTTTTTTCTCCGTGAGGTTTTGTTTTTTTCCTGGAGTGAAAGACCGAGTAACCGAAGTCTAAGCGATGTAATTCGTGAACACATAGTAGGTATCTTTTTATTTCTTCTTTTTTTGCGTGCCAATGCTGACTGACTTATACAGAAGATATGCACGTATTCCTGAAATATCTAAATCATCAAAAAACAGCTTCTATATGAAACTTTGCCCAGTTTGATGTACCTTTAAAATATGGCCAGTAGTGTTAATAACAATAATTTAAGTTGTGACAATGGTATTGTGCGCAACATCGTCACAAAAGAAGGCAAATAAATAAAATGACACAATTGACAGTATCAGATACATAAACATGTGCAGTTTTATAACCTATTTACATGAAACTTTCTTGTCATAATTCATGAGTAAAGAAATTAATTGCAAGTCTATTAATCCCAAAGCCAAGCTATAAAATAGATATCAAGTGAAATACTTTAAAAGAGAAAATCAACCATGAATCAAGATTATTTAGTAAAAATATGACACTTAAACATATATTGTGGTTAGACTAATATAACATAGTTTATGCAGGACCCTGATATGCTTCGCTCATGTGGGTGCCATACTGCGCGGATACACCAACCTAACAATACCCACACTTGTTAAATCAGCACTGTAATTATGAAACTACACTTGATGAAGTTTTTATTACTATGATGATTATGGTCTCTAAATATTGATTTTACCACACACACACACACACGCACACACTCCAAATGTTAATGAGTATGTAATACAAATCAGTTGTTTCATTAAATATACAGACATACAAAGCTGGCTTAAGATCATAGACTTGCACACCTTTTTTTAAACAATTTTAGCGTTGCTTATATTCCTTTTGCCAGGACTATAACTACATGTTATATTCAGACAGAAATCTCTGTTCCTCACTCATTATAGTACACCAAGTATAACATATAATTATACTCCTCTGTTGGCTGTCTTTAGCATCCTGTTTTGAGCAACATTTTTGTGTCCACCCTTTTTGGAACTTTATGTCATCGGATAAGAAATCATCCTTAAAATCTTCTTCTTGATCAAGGAGTTTGGTAGGCAAAAAGTCTTTTGATTTTAATGACATAGATAAACCTTGAAATAACCATGACAAAAATTATGTTTTGTCAAATGACGCAAAATGAGTCCTAAACAAAGCGTATATTGCATGGTAAGTTTCCCTTAGTCTCTCTGTTGGCAGTTTCTTGTATGTATAAACTTTACATATTTACATATCCTATTCTCATGAATAAGGAGAGTCTTCCTCCATACTCAGTGTATAAACAGAGCCCAGGGCCTTCAGAGAATATCGGTCTCCACCAGGCCACCACTCGTGCGCTTCGTCGTCAGGTGCGCGTCCCCTCCCACGGTGGCCAGGGAGGAGGTCTTGGGGTTGGGGAGGGTGTTGGTGTGGGAGGCCTGCGACTGGGATGGGGACGGGGACGAGGCGAGGTTGGAGAGGGACCCGTGCGACACCGGGGCCAGGGAGAGGCCCAGGCGGGCTGACAGATTGCTCTCGCTCCCCGTTTTCTTCAAGTCCACGTTGGCCGGAGCGAGACGACCTCCTGAACGCTGGAGGGCCTGGAGGCGCTGGTATTGCTCTTGCAGCTGCTTCTGGCGCCTGAGGAGCTCCATGTGCCTTGCTTCTAGGTTTTCCTGCCTCTGCTTCGGAGGGGGCGTCGGGGGCACGCTGCTGGTGTTCTGCTGGCGATGCCCAGCTCCCTCCTGGGAGTTGACACTCTCGGTACTGCTGCTGTTGGAGGACAGCTGCCCGGCCTTGGCGCTACTCGTCGAACTGTTGGTGGAGGCCGACGAGGCCGTCGAGTCTTCGCTGAACGAGCCTCGCCCGAGGGGTGGCCGCTGCCGCAGCACCGGGCCATACAACTCGCGGCCCTCAGAGTTCCGTAACACACCGCCCACCACTGTCGCCACAACCCCACCTGGGGGAACCGAGGCTGACCTCGGGGCTGGACTCATGGGCGAGGAAGGGGACAGCATGGGGGACTTGGATGAGGTCCGGGGGGAGGCGGGGAGGCAAACGGTGCGGCTCTCCACTGATGCTGCCCCTTGGAGATGACCGGCCAGATCCTGCCGAGGCGTTGGAGGCCACACTGAGGCGGTGTTCATCACGCGGGGGTGGCAGGGGCGCCTGGCTGCTGCTGCCTGCCGCCCTGGGGAGTGTGCTGGACACCCCGGGGAACACTGAGGCTGGGGTCTTGACTGGGGACGACTGGGAGTCAGAACTGGGGAAGGACGGCAGCCGCCTGACGCCCGTGTTCGTAGTGCTAAGGGCGGAAGTGACAGTGAGGCTGGTCGGGGCAGCAGTGGCCAGCGGTGTGGCGGGTGTTACGTCGATGCTACTCTTGCGGCTCCCTGCCTCAGATGGGGGCCTTGCGAAGGTTTGCAATTCGTCTAACAGAGCGTCGAGTGCGTTCTCTGCACGAAGGCGCGGTTGTCCATCTGGACCGACACCGGCGGGTGCCATGTGAGGGCTCGGGACAACACCGGGCTGCTGCGGGAAGAAGACGGAGGTCAGGTCGGGTCGCCATCACGGGGAGTCAAGGACCGGCACAACAAGACCCACGCAAGGGCATTCACTTACCCTCAGACTCTCAAACTAACCTGTTAATCTTGTTGAAAGTTGTTAATAATATGATTAATGGTATTATTGTTCAGTAAGCTAGATCTATAAAAGTCTGCAATAAAATCAATAAAACAGTGCACTAAGCCGGCATTGACTCGCCCAACGAAAAGAATATATATATTATCAAATGTTATATCACAAGACATAAAATAGGCATGCGACACCCTCATGCTGTGTCACCAATGCACCTCAACTGCTGCTGCTGGCCTTCTGCTGGCTACGGGTACAGCGGATCAGCAATGCACATTCATTCTAAACAACGGAATCAAAACAGAAAACAATGCGTGTAATGTTGTGCAAATCAACTACAAAAGTAAATATTTCAACATGCAACACATGAACGACTGCTTGACCGAAACCCACTGAAGTAGGATTACATTGTGTTACAGGAAACGAAGGTTACTATACATATTATTCATACATGTAAAAAATACATCTGTAGGATAATTCCACTTTGTGAGGATACACTACATATTTCTGAACAGTTCATGTGTCCCATTTACAAACGTTTACTTTATCTGTCCCATTCGAAATTGTTTGCGAAACGGTACCACACGGCAGATCTCGAACCCTGTATCGAACCGTCTCGAATCGACTGTTCATTCCCTTTCCTCTTTGAACTGTTCCCCAACAATTTTGAAAGGGACAACGGTTGCCTGTGGTGTGTTCTCTGTCCTCGTGAACACTCGCCACCTGTGCTCCTACCACCAGTTTCTTTGATTGAGGCTTAATACCAGGAATACCATCTGGATATTTTGAATGTTAACCAGGTATTGGTTTGATATGATAAGCTTTTGATGGCCAAACAGTCCCTTTGTGATGGAAAGAAATATTAAAAAGAAAGGATGTACTACGATTTTCATATTTATTTTCATTCTATAGATTATTGATACCGTTATAAAGTGATAGGCAAACAGAAGTTGCTTTGTATGTGATGTTTCTGAGAGATGTGTGTGTGTGTGTGTGTGTGTGTGTGTGTGTGTGTGTGTGTGTGTGTGTGTGTGTGTGTGTGTGTGTGTGTGTGTGTTGTGTG
>NW_020872706.1:76518-81518 GCF_003789085.1 Penaeus vannamei
GCCGCCGCCCCCACCTCTCCTGAACCACAAAATATTCACCTCGTATGTTCCGACAGGATAGAGCCCGGGCAAACCAGGTATGTGACACATTTTCACAGGATATTGGGGCCTTCGCCCTCTTATACCTCTTTCAGGATTGGTTGCCCCCCCCCCCCATCCCGCCAGTCCGCAAAATCTTCACCCCGTATGTTCCGGCAGGAGAGAGCCCAGACCAAGGTCTATTTAAGTACTTATATAGACCTTGCCCAGACCCAAGCACAGTTTTAACCACATCTTACCTAATTCCAGCCGGCCCAGGCTGCGGGTCACTGGGATCGTCGGGGTATTCCAGGCCGTTGTTGGCGGGAATTGCGATCGCTTACAATAAAGTTAAACTGCTTTCTTCGTTTTGCTTTTGTGACCCTTTTCCATGCACCACAAGCCCGCTGGTGTCTGTCATTTCCGTAATGGCACGGTGAAGTCGATGAAGTCGAAGTAGTTATTCTCACGCCCTACACACTGTCTAGCCAGGATAAAACTGATTTGAATTTCAACTGCCTTCTCCTTGGCCAAGCATCTATTGTCACGTGATGATCTATTCCATATCTGATTGGTTCTATTGGGTGTCTATGTTCACGTCACGCTCACGCACGAATCTAATTGGCTCATTTGATTTTCCGCGCATGCGTCATCCGCTATAATTCTGTCGGATTTTCCAACGCTCTTAACGACTTTTTGTCATTTTATCGCGGCGCTGATGGCGTAAGGTTACTGCGGCTCCTGGAAATCGTAGATTTTATACCCCATAACTCTTATTATCAATTTGCACAGAAAATGGTATAGAAGAAAACTTTCATAGAATTATTATGTGTTCTATCACTTTGTAAGCTCAGATTATTTAAATTAGGTGTGAGATTACATTTCCAATAACACCAAAATCACCATATTATGTCAAGGAAATGATCTATAAAGATAAATCTAAAATGTGTTGCATAATTTTTCCCGCAGTGTTACTCGTCTCACCTAATTATCATGTCAATGATGTCGTCGAGACCGTAGTCATTGACAAGGAGTTTGGCGATTAGCGTTCTCTCAGGAACCCCTTCCTTCACTTGTGCTGTAGTCATCGATGAAGAATGGTGTCTCATCATTCGTATTATCGATGTTGATAGTGAAGATAGCTGGCAGAGAATGGAAATTGTTTAATGTTAGGAACACTAGAGATTCTTTATCAAGTATTTAGTATAATGAGTATAAATGAAAATCATAATTAGGCATTGGTAAGGTCCTTGAACCATCAACATGTTCACGCCGAAACAGTCGAAATAATATTACTTTATTATACATACATTTCTTTATTATGCATTAGTTGTTCTGACCATATTTCATGGATCCACACTGGATATCACGCTTTACCTCACTAATTCTCGATTCTTCACACATTATTGTGATTGATTACCAGAAACTCATTAACTTTACCATTATCTTAAACATAGGGTGAATAGGTAAAACTGCTAATTAATTTTCTAAATTATTTATCCTTATATATAATGTTTATTTAACAAGTACCCGTAGATCATTTGACATAGAGAAACCAACGATATTGCTTGAAGAACAAAGATACAAGATATTACTCATTAGTCCTATTATTAAAATCGATTTCTCATCAGTGCCCGCACCTGAAAATAGCCGCCGCATCGATTTTTTCTAAAATGTTCGACAAGAATGTGCCAAAACAGTCCACCATTTGTCCAGAAATTTGAAATTTGTTCGCTTTCACTCGGGCAAAATGCACCGTGTGTTGCGCGCTAAAATAAAGTGAACGGTCGACCTGACAAAACGTTTTGGAAGTGTTGCTGGCGAACCTGTGGCCCATTTGTAAACCAAAATGGCCGCCACTTTGAACCTTAAAAGTATCTCTCCGAACAGCAACACGTTTCAATTTACCTTTCTATCTTTGTTAGTCACTAAAATGGAAAATATGTACCTGTGGCACCAGTGCGTCTTGCACTGAAGAGTCACCAATGATGGAATCTGTCGAGCCGTAAAACTAGCAAAAATATATTGAAAAATAACGGTATCAAATAATCGATCAAAAATAACCTTACAGCTTTGAAGATATTTAATTAATGATTACTTTTTATTAAGTAAACTTCTTTCGCAAATGAATAATAAAGAAGCTATTTAATTATCAAAATATTTTAAAACTATTAAATGGAGGCGAGATTCACATGATCGCTGAGGGAATATTGACTAAATTCTCCTCTGCACATATGTGATGGCTTTCGTACCCGTACTGTTCATGATTTCATGTGACGTCAGGCCAGTGTCGCGATTTAATTGGCTAATTGTTTGGCGGTTAATTTAATATCTAACAGGGAAACAAAGCACGAGGAAACAGACAGTGATTGAATAGTAACTAAAATAGAAGCTACGACATTCAATTTCAGAATTTGTTCCGCCATGTGTGCAGGGTGTATCAAAACATGGTCATAAAAATTATTTTGAAGACGACGAGGCTAGCTTGAAACTATTACGTGAACACGGAGTGCTACCCTCTGAAGAGCCTTGCACTTCAGAATGCAAAGCACTCTGAGCAACCAGCCATCACCCATCAATCCTGCTCACGCAACCTCTCTGACGCTCTCGCAAGCCATTCCGTGTTATCGCCGATCCTCAGCCTAGTCCCTTCTCTGCATAGGTATGTTTTAAGGCTTATTTTCATGAAAGTAACTATACATATGGTACTTCGCCTGCGCACGAACATGTGGAAGCGCCTGGCCCGTAGCCACGAAAGGTCTCAGACATTTCTGAGACTAAAAGCATCTTTTCCAGCGGGTCTCAGATATTTCTGAGACTAAAAGCATTTTTTCCAGCGGTTACGGGAAACGCGACACCTCTTGGGCGACAGGAATCGAGCAGACGGTTAACTTTAATAGAGTTGCCAGATGCATTCCTTCTGCTTCAGATATTTCATGCATATTCGTACTTGTATTCGCAACACCCTAATTGCCATCGGAAAAGATGCCTCATCTCCCCCCCCCCCCCTGTTTGGAGCATGGGAAACATTCAACTACTTCGATAAGTCTCGAATTCCATGTACGTCATACAATGCTTTTAAAATTCTCATAATTGAACTGCCATGTCGTATTCATGCTAGGGCTTTATAACTAGGATGATTTTCTACTGATATTGCCATCCACAGTTCTCCATTTCTTCAAAAATTTAATAAAAAAAAGGGAGGGTATGTGGTTTAGATTAGTTGTCTCTATGGTTAAATGCATTTATTAAACTTTTCAGATAGAAATATCTACTTTTATATCCAAAGAAGGTAAACAAAGCAACGAGACATACCTTTACAGAATATTGTCCCTTTGAAAATGATAATTCCGATTGACTTGGTAATCGTTGCGTTGCAAAGTACAGTAAATAAACTATATTATATATATATATATATATATATATATTATATATATATATATATATATATATATACATAAAACATGATTAGATTTAGCGAAAAAATAATAAGGACAACAAACATTGGCAAGTGTCCAAAATATAAAATGCCATATCTCTGTGCTTTAGGCATCTTTTCCGGTGGCAATTAGGGTGTCGCGAGACGCTACGCGACACCAAAAGCTATCTCGTGATCGGAGGCGAGACAGGCCTATAAGCTCCGCCCATTTCTGTGACGTAATGGGAATGGCGGCTGTTGACGGCTTCATATTTTACTGTACTGGTTATTTTTCCAACAGGTACATAGTATTTTGGAATATGATGTCCAAGACGGCTTTTGATATCTTATGGTGGGTAGTGCGGTGTTATAGATATCCAATATAAGTGCGAATATGCATGGAATATCCGAAGTAGGAGGAATGCATCTGGCAACTTGATTAAAGTTAACCGTCTGCTCGATTCCTGTCGCGCAAGAGGTGTCGCGTTTCCCGTAACCGCTGGAAAAGATGCCTTTTGTTTACACAAGCTTTGGGTACATCATAACTCTCGTAATTTTCTTGTGATTCAAACGCAATTTGTTGTTTTCGCTAGAGCATCGGAATTCTGAGGCCGTGTCGATAGCCATTTCTTGAATTTTGGAAAAGATCGAAAAATATAGATTACGTAACAATAGATCTAACACAAGTATTTTTGGGGGATTGCTCAGGGAAAAAAAAAACTGTGGCAGTTATGATGTACCAGTCAATAAAAAAAAAATGGGGGGGGGCCTTCCCCTTCCCCTATGGGAGACAAGGTTAAAATTATATATAAGATGAAGCGCAGTTATGTACTCTATATTATGCAAAAACAATCGGTGAGTTATCTCGTTGACATTTTTTTATGATGCAATGAGTAGAGAAAAGTAGGCATTTCCAGGGACTGTCCCCTTAATATACAAAAATTTCCAGTTTGCTGGTAGGGTTATCTCAAAATTGCCTTTTCTGGACATTTGCACTCCAAGCACTCCACTATAGGATTGTCCTTACACATAATGGATCCACAACTGCTTAATCACCAATGAGTCAATTACTTGGCCTGTGTTCACACCTGTTTACCCTTTTGCTTGATTTTCAGAATGATTTTTTTTCATTAATAACATTATAATAATCAGAATATCAGTAATGATAATAATGGTAACACTATCAATATTAATAACATAAAAAAATATCCAAGAATATCATGATCAACTCTGATGACTGTTTGTGGAGCCGGAGCCATCTGTGTAAACACAAATCACAAAACAAGACTACGTTGAACATTACATATTAAAACATGAACAAATAGTACCAATCAGACAGATATTAGTGTGTCTGACCCTCTCACTGACTTAGCCTATCATTGTATCTTTCTTTGTCTGTCTCAGTCTTTTTCTGTCTCCATATAAATTTGTATTTTTGATAATTTTGCCACTGTTTCTTAGTTTTTCATCTTCATTTCAGATATAGTCTAGGTTGTTTTAGCATCATATATTTTTAAATATGTTCCTTACCACAAATGCAGTCCCAGATGGCCGGCCTCAACAT
>NW_020872706.1:84018-86518 GCF_003789085.1 Penaeus vannamei
CTTTTAAGTTATGCCTCTTGCATTTCTTTGTAGAGAACATGGTGTATTCAGTAGATATTTTTTGTTCATGTCTGCCTGGTTATTTCCAAACTCATAATATGTATCAGTATTTATTTTGTGTAGTGCTTTTGATGAATATTCAGACCGATAGTGCTGCCTTCTACAATATGTTAAGGTTATATTTATGTTACCGTTTTAGAAAATAGAGCTTCATTACAGCCTCTTGCTCTCTGATGACAATACTATGCAAAGTGGTTGTCAGTATTATGATGGGCCAAATTGGTAATTGTTGTAATTAACTTTTTTGAAATAACTGACTTGATAAGATTAAAAGTAGAATATATTAAACTTAAAAGAATTTGATTAGTCACCTTTTTGTACCAAAATGTACAAAATGCCAACTTGTGGATTCCTTATGATTTGCAAACTGTTCCTCGTGACCAGAATTCAGAAAAAAAACAATCCAGGGCCCCCCTTATATCCTGAAGTTTATTGAAATATCTAGGAATTACAAAAACTACCATTTGAGGTACTCTGAATCCAAGAAAATCCAAACTCAGAGAGTGTGTTAGTGGTTGCAGCTAACCATACTAAATATGTAGCCCACCCAAGCAAAATGTTAAGAAATTGTGAATTGCCAATACTCTTCCAATGATTTATCTTTTCCAGCAGTGGTGAGTATTGCCACAACTTATGAGAGGCAGATGCCATCTGGCTGTCTCTCTACTTTTATAACTCCATTACTCTGGTCTTAAAATAGGTTAATGGGGGGGCAGAGGAAGAATGCTAGTAATGGTGTGTTAGGTAATTACAGTAAAATCTAAATGTTTCCCTTATTAGCAACCATGATGGACATTAGTTTGCACTATTTTTGTTTGGACAAGAAATACGCTTGCTTCTTCATTTATCACTTAAAATCTAGGTATTTTGCGAAATATGTAATGTCACTAAGGCAAGTGAAGTTAATTTACTAGTCTATGAAGACAGTCAAAAGACTGTGGCATATATTTTCTGGGAGTAATTATGTTTATTAAAGTGAATGTTTATTTTTGTTTCTAAATGATTATGACTATAGATGTTAATAGATTTTAGAATAAGAACTTAAGATTTACTGTACTTGTATGAACTGACCAGTTAGCTAAATAGAAATATATCATATCTATCTTTCATTTACCTCTTTAAAGTTTATATTAGAATTTGTAATATAAGTTCCACTATGCATTAACCTTTTTATTATAGGTATTACTATGTTTGTCATTTTCAAGTGTATTGTGTATGTTATACCAGGGTTCAGATCAACTTACATTCCATTTCAGGCAAAGTACCATAATACTTGTAGAGGCTAGTCAGTTCAAATGTTTAAAAGTCAGGTTTTTCTTTTAGTCCTTTGAAGTTTCTTATTATTTACAGTAAGGAAAAAAGGAAAAACAACAAAATTTGCCTACCAATAATATATGTTGATTATTAATCATTTAGAGCACTGAGCAAAGATATTAAAAGTAATTGTTTCAAAACTCATAAAGACAGTGACATTTCACCTTCTGGAAACTGTTCTATGAATAATGTAATCATCAGCAGGTGATAATTCAAAGGAGAGTCTAATCATAATGTAAATATATAGATATATGTATAAATATATAGTAAACCACATTATTAGATTTGAGTCTGTGATTTATAATGGCTCCCATTGTGGCAAAAATTATTGTATAGTGAGTACATTGGTCCATTTGCTTGTGTATGTGCGTTTCTGGATAAGAGGAGGGTGATATAGTTTGATGTTGCTAATAAGTTATGTTCTGCATGGTATTTTGATTACATTTTCAAGACATTTCTAAACTAACCTGGTACTGGAAATGTTGATTTAGAGGATAGTATAAACTTGCCAGACACTTGTTGCTTCATTGGTTTAGTAAAATTTTCTGAATGAGATAGTTGGCATTACTCATTTATCAGAGTTTGAATATAAATGCAAAAGAAAGACAGTGTTTTATTATTATTTATTCACTTACTGTTATTATAATTTGGCAGATCACTATTCTACTTTGATTTCTATATTTGAATGTCTTTCCTAATGACTTAAAAGGCAGAGATGTAAAGATGTCAAAACAAACTGTAATCTTCTATTTTATGTACAACCTGTATAAATATTGCCTGAATTATGCTATGTAAATGTTTAGTAATTTGATACTATACCGTTTCTGGCATATATTAGCGAAAAGTTCATGCAAATACTTTTGATTTTTTGTGCACAGTAATTCTGTTTTCTATATCTGCATTGCTTATGTTTACATTTTTAAACACAAAATAAAGATTGCATAAACTAAAAATACTTCTTTATGAAAAGAAACCTTTTTGGTGGTACTAATATACTATACACAGATTTCTGTGTCATTGCATTTGCTGCCTTATATATACATACTCATTGCCAATGTAACCATACATACAAGACAAATAATGAATTTATGACATCGCATATGTACATAAGTGTAAGACCATTGGG
>NW_020872706.1:104018-119018 GCF_003789085.1 Penaeus vannamei
TATTTAGTATAATGAGTATAAATGAAAATCATAATTAGGCATTGGTAAGGTCCTTGAACCATCAACATGTTCACGCCGAAACAGTCGAAATAATATTACTTTATTATACATACATTTCTTTATTATGCATTAGTTGTTCTGACCATATTTCATGGATCCACACTGGATATCACGCTTTACCTCACTAATTCTCGATTCTTCACACATTATTGTGATTGATTACCAGAAACTCATTAACTTTACCATTATCTTAAACATAGGGTGAATAGGTAAAACTGCTAATTAATTTTCTAAATTATTTATCCTTATATAATGTTTATTTAACAAGTACCCGTAGATCATTTGACATAGAGAAACCAACGATATTGCTTGAAGAACAAAGATACAAGATATTACTCATTAGTCCTATTATTAAAATCGATTTCTCATCAGTGCCCGCACCTGAAAATAGCCGCCGCATCGATTTTTCTAAAATGTTCGACAAGAATGTGCCAAAACAGTCCACCATTTGTCCAGAAATTTGAAATTTGTTCGCTTTCACTCGGGCAAAATGCACCGTGTGTTGCGCGCTAAAAATAAAGTGAACGGTCGACCTGACAAAACGTTTTGGAAGTGTTGCTGGCGAACCTGTGGCCCATTTGTAAACCAAAATGGCCGCCACTTTGAACCTTAAAAGTATCTCTCCGAACAGCAACACGTTTCAATTTACCTTTCTATCTTTGTTAGTCACTAAAATGGAAAATATGTACCTGTGGCACCAGTGCGTCTTGCACTGAAGAGTCACCAATGATGGAATCTGTCGAGCCGTAAAACTAGCAAAAATATATTGAAAAATAACGGTATCAAATAATCGATCAAAAATAACCTTACAGCTTTGAAGATATTTAATTAATGATTACTTTTTATTAAGTAAACTTCTTTCGCAAATGAATAATAAAGAAGCTATTTAATTATCAAAATATTTTAAAACTATTAAATGGAGGCGAGATTCACATGATCGCTGAGGGAATATTGACTAAATTCTCCTCTGCACATATGTGATGGCTTTCGTACCCGTACTGTTCATGATTTCATGTGACGTCAAGGCCAGTGTCGCGATTTAATTGGCTAATTGTTTGGCGGTTAATTTAATATCTAACAGGGAAACAAAGCACGAGGAAACAGACAGTGATTGAATAGTAACTAAAATAGAAGCTACGACATTCAATTTCAGAATTTGTTCCGCCATGTGTGCAGGGTGTATCAAAACATGGTCATAAAAATTATTTTGAAGACGACGAGGCTAGCTTGAAACTATTACGTGAACACGGAGTGCTACCCTCTGAAGAGCCTTGCACTTCAGAATGCAAAGCACTCTGAGCAACCAGCCATCACCCATCAATCCTGCTCACGCAACCTCTCTGACGCTCTCGCAAGCCATTCCGTGTTATCGCCGATCCTCAGCCTAGTCCCTTCTCTGCATAGGTATGTTTTAAGGCTTATTTTCATGAAAGTAACTATACATATGGTACTTCGCCTGCGCACGAACATGTGGAAGCGCCTGGCCCGTAGCCACGAAAGGTCTCAGACATTTCTGAGACTAAAAGCATCTTTTCCAGCGGGTCTCAGATATTTCTGAGACTAAAAGCATTTTTTCCAGCGGTTACGGGAAACGCGACACCTCTTGGGCGACAGGAATCGAGCAGACGGTTAACTTTAATAGAGTTGCCAGATGCATTCCTTCTGCTTCAGATATTTCATGCATATTCGTACTTGTATTCGCAACACCCTAATTGCCATCGGAAAAGATGCCTCATCTCCCCCCCCCCCCCCTGTTTGGAGCATGGGAAACATTCAACTACTTCGATAAGTCTCGAATTCCATGTACGTCATACAATGCTTTTAAAATTCTCATAATTGAACTGCCATGTCGTATTCATGCTAGGGCTTTTATAACTAGGATGATTTTCTACTGATATTGCCATCCACAGTTCTCCATTTCTTCAAAAATTTAATAAAAAAAGGGAGGGTATGTGGTTTAGATTAGTTGTCTCTATGGTTAAATGCATTTATTAAACTTTTCAGATAGAAATATCTACTTTTATATCCAAAGAAGGTAAACAAAGCAACGAGACATACCTTTACAGAATATTGTCCCTTTGAAAATGATAATTCCGATTGACTTGGTAATCGTTGCGTTGCAAAGTACAGTAAATAAACTATATAATATATATATATATATATATATATATATATATTATATATATATATATATACATACATAAAACATGATTAGATTTAGCGAAAAAATAATAAGGACAACAAACATTGGCAAGTGTCCAAAATATAAAATGCCATATCTCTGTGCTTTAGGCATCTTTTCCGGTGGCAATTAGGGTGTCGCGAGACGCTACGCGACACCAAAAGCTATCTCGTGATCGGAGGCGAGACAGGCCTATAAGCTCCGCCCATTTCTGTGACGTAATGGGAATGGCGGCTGTTGACGGCTTCATATTTTACTGTACTGGTTTTTTTCCAACAGGTACATAGTATTTTGGAATATGATGTCCAAGACGGCTTTTGATATCTTATGGTGGGTAGTGCGGTGTTATAGATATCCAATATAAGTGCGAATATGCATGGAATATCCGAAGTAGGAGGAATGCATCTGGCAACTTGATTAAAGTTAACCGTCTGCTTCCTGTCGCGCAAGAGGTGTCGCGTTTCCCGTAACCGCTGGAAAAGATGCCTTTTGTTTACACAAGCTTTGGGTACATCATAACTCTCGTAATTTTCTTGTGATTCAAACGCAATTTTTGTTTTCGCTAGAGCATCGGAATTCTGAGGCCGTGTCGATAGCCATTTCTTGAATTTTGGAAAAGATCGAAAAATATAGATTACGTAACAATAGATCTAACACAAGTATTTTGGGGGGATTGCTCAGGGAAAAAAAAAACTGTGGCAGTTATGATGTACCAGTCAATAAAAAAAAATGGGGGGGCCTTCCCTTCCCTATGGGAGACAAGGTTAAAATTATATATAAGATGAAGCGCAGTTATGTACTCTATATTATGCAAAAACAATCGGTGAGTTATCTCGTTGACATTTTTTTATGATGCAATGAGTAGAGAAAAGTAGGCATTTCCAGGGACTGTCCCCTTAATATACAAAAATTTCCAGTTTGCTGGTAGGGTTATCTCAAAATTGCCTTTTCTGGACATTTGCACTCCAAGCACTCCACTATAGGATTTGTCCTTACACATAATGGATCCACAACTGCTTAATCACCAATGAGTCAATTACTTGGCCTGTGTTCACACCTGTTTACCCTTTTGCTTGATTTTCAGAATGATTTTTTTTCATTAATAACATTATAATAATCAGAATATCAGTAATGATAATAATGGTAACACTATCAATATTAATAACATAAAAAAATATCCAAGAATATCATGATCAACTCTGATGACTGTTTGTGGAGCCGGAGCCATCTGTGTAAACACAAATCACAAAACAAGACTACGTTGAACATTACATATTAAAACATGAACAAATAGTACCAATCAGACAGATATTAGTGTGTCTGACCCTCTCACTGACTTAGCCTATCATTGTATCTTTCTTTGTCTGTCTCAGTCTTTTTCTGTCTCCATATAAATAAATTTGTATTTTGATAATTTTGCCACTGTTTCTTAGTTTTTCATCTTCATTTCAGATATAGTCTAGGTGTTTTTAGCATCATATATTTTTAAATATGTTCCTTACCACAATGCAGTCCCAGATGGCCGGCCCTCAACATAGGTTCCGTAGGCGGATGATGGGTGCGCAGCCTCCCCTCATGGGTCAGCCCCAAGGCATGGTTGGTGGAATGCCAGGAATGATGGGTGGAATGGGTGTTGGTGGAGCCCCAACAGGAACAGCAAGCCTTCCACAAGGCATGGGTGGTCACACTTCTGCCAGTGCGCTTGGAGGCAACACCACCTTGGCCACCAACTTATGGCAATAACTATTGTGTAAGCTAGGTCACAGTTTTTATACCTCAGCCAGACTCTGTGGTGCTACATGCTGGATTGAAATGGCCGAGGTAACACTGCGTATGCTCTGGGTGAGTTAAGGACTTGTATAGTGGGTGTGTTGGGACCAGGGATGAGGATGGAATGATGGCACCGCACAGACCAGCAGCGCCAGGCCTGGAGTGCCAGATATACAGATGTACAGTTGTGGTCATAGGGGTCTGGGCTTTTTTTTGTTGCTAAGGGTAAAGAGTGTTTATATACTCATATTGTTCCCATTTGTTATGAAGTGTATCCTGGATACATATTTGGTACTGAATATAATCAATTATAGGAGAGACTAAAAAAAAGATCTGCTCCAGATGAACATTTTCTCCAATTTAGATGTTGAAGCCTTAAGGAGGAAATAGTTATCAAAGTAGCTATTTTATAATGGTGATAGTGTTTCATGGTGCAAATAACTTTGCAAATAAAGCTTTACTTCTGCTCTGAAACCAAACTATGAAGTAATCCTGTGCCAGGGACCTTATCAATGAATGCCAAATGTTTNAGGAAGAACGAAGAAAGAAGCAGAAACATAGATGATAAAATATGCAGCATCCACGACATATTGACACAGCATCCTTCTTGCTCTCTAAGAAGGAAAAAGGAGAAGAAAGAATAAGAAGGAAAACATGGAAGAAGTAGAAGAAGAAGAGCAAGAAGGAGAAGGAAGAAGAAGAGGAGAATGATGAAGATGAAGAAGAAGAAGAAAAAAGAAGAGAAGAAGAATAAAAGAAGAAGAAAGAGCAAGAGAAGAAGAAGAAGAAGAAGAAGAAGAAAGAAGTGATGAAAAAGGCAGCATCCGTCATCTCTTAACTCTGATAATTGCTGTCGTGTTCATAAATGATAATAATCGCGTTTTTTTTGTTTTTTTTTTGTAGACGAGGTGGAAGCGGATGCGAAGACGTAGAAGAAGGAGAGGGAAAATGAAGAAAAAAGAAGTAGAAGAAGAAAAATAGATGATAATATAATATGGAAACGAAGGAGAGAGAGAGATAGATAGATAGATAGATAGAGAGAGAGAGAGGATGAGAGAGAGAGAGAGAGAGAGAGAGAGAGAGAGAGAGAGAGAGAGAGAAAGGGAACGAGGTGAGAGAGAGAGAGAGAGAGAGAGAGAGAGAGAGAGAGAGAGAGAGAGAGAGAGAGAGAGAGAGAGAGAGAGAAGAGAGAGAGAGAGAGAAGAAAAGAAGAAGAAGAAGAAGAAAGAGAAAGAAAAGGAGATACAAACAAACAAACAGAAATAAAAAGAGAAACTAATAAGCAGAAAGAGATAAAATCTAACAATCAGACAGAGAGAAGAAAGACAGACAAAGATAACGAGAAACCCCAATTTTCGACCATAATATCATAGACATTTTCTGCAACTGACTGGGATGCGATAGGTGTCACATTCCTCTGCTGCAGGTGCCAGTTAATCATTTATTGGAATGTCAACCTTTTGTACTGATTTTACAGTGGGTTTCATTTTATATTTATAAAAGACTGCAGTATCGTTATCATTATGATTATCAACATTGTTTTTGTTAGTATCATTATCATTGTTATAATTATTATCGTTTTTGTTATTATTGATTATTATTATCATTATCATCATTATTATGAGCTCTACAGTTATCATCATCACCAATTTCTTATCATCATTATCATTATTGTTATTATTTTTTTTTATCATTACCATTATTGTTGTTATCATTGCTATTTTGATAATGATAATAATAATAATAATGATAATAATAATGATAATAATAACAATAATAATGATATGGCTATCATCATTGTTATCATAATTATTATTATTCTCATTATCATTATCGCCATCATTATTACTATCATTACCATTATTATTATTGATTTCATTATCATTATTATTGTTATAACCATTATCATTATTACTAAAGAGAGAGAGCGGGGGGGGGCTGCGTTGCTAAATAATGTACATATATATTATATATATAATATATATATATATATATATATATATATATAAATATATATATATATATATATATATATAATATATATACGCGCACACACACATACATATGTGTATATATAAATCTACACACACGCACACACACACATACATGTGTATAGATTAAATCTATAGATACACACACACACGCGCGCGCGCACACACATACACACACACACACACAGCATGAAATAGTAACTAAACCGAAACTACAGATATGAAATGGCAATTAAACCGCAACTGAAGATAAACATATACATGTATTATACCCGACAGAGAAAGAATATAGAATAGAGAATATACATTTACTATCACATTCACACGAATACATGAATGGATAATGAATAAGCAGCTGAATGAGTAGAAAATTAGGTAAATATAAAAGACAGGCCAATAAGTGAATGAAAAGGAATAAAGAATTTGAAAAAAAATAAAAATAAAAAACTTCCGAAAGCGTAAGACCAAAATAAAATTGTGATCATAACTGGTTATATTAGAATAAAAATGAATATATCACACAAGAATACGACTAAAAATGCACAATATCATAGACAAGTAATAGCTGAAATAACTATAAATCATTTATAGGAACTTTCACTGGTTTGTAGTGGGCGGAGCTTATGGTTTGTCTCGACCAATAGGATTTCAGGAAACAATTGACAATCGCTACCTGTTTCGTTATCGTCTACTCAATTTTCTTTACAAGTTTCTTTATCTCGTATTACTCTTAATTGCCTCAAATAAGTGGCGTTGACGAGATGAATTAAACAGCTGATTGGGTAATAGGTTTGTGAGACCGCAGGATTAAAATAAAATAGTAAAAGTTCATTTTTATAACTTGTCAATGCACCAGGATAAGAAATAGGATACTGGATACTGTAGATTCTTGATTACTGAAATTACGAGATACATTATAAGGGAAAAAATGAATTATAAGTAAGTTTATAAGTAAAAAGTTGGCGTGAGATAACCAGAAATGGGCGGCGCCTAACCTCATGTCTCGGCCAATTAAACTTCGCGTAACAATGGCACTCGGTATCATTATCTTAAATGATCGTTATCTTATCTCATGTTACTCTTTATTTCTTCCAATAAACAGTATTAATGAGATTAATTAAAACGAGCAATTCGATGTTTTATTTCACTTTATCTGATTTCGAGAAAGCGGAACATTAAAACAAAAATATTAACCACATGTTTAAACCTAAAGTCAAAACACATTTGATATACAAGAATAACATGTAGAATAAATTTCAAAATGCAGAAATAATCAGTTATAACAATAGATGCTCAGCTGATCTAAAATAACTGAAAGTGGGCGGAGCTTAATCTTCTCGTCTCGACCAATAGGACGTCGAGAAACAAATGACGATCAGTACCCGCTTAGGTTATCGTTATCACAATTCTATAAACATTTCCTTAAATCGTATTACATTTTATTACCTCAATTAAAGTGTTAACGAGATAGATTAAACAATTAATTGGCTGTTTTGAGTTGCCGTTTCTTTGTTTTAATTGGATGACGTAACACTAATGATCTATGCAAATGATCTTGTCGACTTTGGGGTCATTTCAAGACAATGTTATTAAAGGTGAAAATAAGGGACACGAAAGGAGGAGAAAGAGAGAAAATGGGAAAAGAAAATTGATGAAGAGGGACGTTAATGATAATGATAATAGTGATGATGATGTTGATAATGTTGATGATATTGATAATGACCATTAAAGCAGTACTAGTTAAAATGATCATAACAGTAACGATAATGATTATTGTAAAGATGATGATAGTAATATAAATAATGATAATAGAATAAGATAATGATAATGATAATGATAATCATGATAATGATGGTCATGATAACAATAACAATACTAACGATATTCATGCTAATGACAATGATAATACTAATAACAGTATAAATGATTATTATGATAATGAAAAAATTATATTAATCATCATCATAATAATGATAATGATAACATGAATAAGGATAATAATGATCATAATTATATGATGATAATGAGTATCATAATTAGAATGATAATGAGTATCATAATTATGATGATAACAGTAGTGATAATAATAGCAGTGATGATATTATCATCGTTAATATCATTATCTTTGTCATAATTATTCTTATCATTATTACTGTCGGTATCATTATCATCATTGTCATTCATTATGAATACTGTATCATTAACATTTTATTTTTGTCACTATTATCATTATCATTATAATCAATACTATCATTATTACCATCAATACTATCAATGTTATTGTATTATCTATGTTATCATTCGGAAATATATATATATATAATAATATATATATATATATATATATATATATATGTATGTAAGAAGAGACGCAGATGTAAGCAGGAGAGGGAGGGGCGAGAGAGGGAGAAGGGAAAAAAGGAGGGAGGGAGGGAGGGATACAGTGAAAGAAGGGGAAGGGAGGGAGGGAGGTATGTTGAAGCGAGGGAGAGAGAGAGAGAGAGAGAGAGAGAGAGAGAGAGAGAGAGAGAGAGAGAGAGAGAGAGAGAAGAGAAGAGAGAGAGACAGACAGACAGACAGACAGACAGACAGAAAAGACAGACAGACAGACAGACAGACAGACAGACAGACAGCAGACAGACAGACAGACAAAGATGAGAAACAAAGACAGACAGACATACAAACAAACAAACAAAGACGAAAAAAAGTAAGAAAATAAAAAATCAGAAAAAAAACAACCAACAGCCTAGACCCAAAGACAAGCAAACGGAAGCAGAAACAAGGGCTGCCACAGGGCCCAGGGCAGCTTCTCCCTCCGCCCGCCCTTTCGACCTCGTAAAAGCGGCTGAATCTCCTTCGTCGGATTGCCGGACGTCCTCTGGGGATGAGAGAAGGAAGGCCGGCTGAGAAAGGGTAAAGGGGCGCTTCGTCTGGGTATATGTGTATATGTGTGTGTGTATTGTATATATATATATATATATATATATATATATATATATATATATATATATATATGTGTGTGTGTGTGTGTGTGTGTGTGTGTGTGTGTGTGTGTGTGTGTGTGTGTGTGTGTGTTGGGTTTTGTGTGTTGTGTGTGTGTATGTTGTGTGTGTGTGTGTGTGTGTGTGTGTGGTGTGGTGTGTGTGTGTGTGTTTGTGTGTATGTGTGTGTGTGTGTGTGTGTGTGTTGTGTGTACATATATATATATATATATATATATATATATATATATATATATATATATATATATATATATATATACGTGGAAAAAGAGAATAAGACCGAGAGAGAGAAAAGAGAACAGGACTCACACACACACAGAGAAAGAGAAAGAGAGAGAAACAGAAACATATTCTAAATTCTCCTCACTGCTCTGTTTTAGGGAACCTGTTTTCGCCTTAAAAGAACGACCTGCCTTCAAGCCACAGAAATACCTCGTTCCTAAAGTGCCAAGAGAGACAGAAATGCCACAGGAGTCACAAGGAGAGTTGCATAAGTCAAGTTTTTTTTTTTTTTTTTTTTTTTTTTTTTTTTTTTTTTTTTTTTTAATAATGAGGCTATGGTGTGTGTGCTTAGGTATGTGAGGAATTATTTGATTAATTAGCGTGTTGTTCTTGTTCATTTTGTTTTTTTTTAATCTGTTCCTTTATCTATTGGGGAATCTTTATTAATTATCTTTGGTATTCAGGAATGATGATTTGTATGACTAAAATGACGGACAGGATAAGAATGATGAGAATGTAATAGAGATAAAAAAAGGAATTGAAATATCGTGTCCCGAGAACTGATAGAGAATGCAGTTATTGACAGCAATCTATTGGAGGAAATAAAGCCCAAAAATAACGAATACCGAATACGTTTCCAAATAGCGAGCTACCGCTTCCGAATACGTTTCCAGCCACGAGGGTCCCTCTCTCTCTCGGCGAGTCGCTTAGCCGGGGGCCCCACTAATTCCCTTTTTCATCGAGACAGGAGAAGATGATTATGATAAGGAAGATAATGATGATAAGGATAACAAGAAGAACAGAAAAGGAAGATGATGATGATAAGGATAACAAGAAGAAACAGAAAAGGAAGATGATGATGATGATAAGGATAACAAGAAGAACAGAAAAGGAAGATGATGATGATAAGGATAACAAGAAGAACAGAAAAGGAAGCAAGAAGATGATGATGATTAACAAGAAGAACAGAAAAAGGAAGATGATGATGATAAGGATAACAAGAAGAAACAGAAAAGGAAGATGATGATGATAAGGATAACAAGAAGAACAGAAAAGGAAGATGATGATGATAAGGATAACAAGAAGAACAGAAAAGGAAGATGATGATGATAAGGATAACAAGAAGAACAGAAAAGGATAAGATGATATGATTAGGATAACAAGGAAGAAACAGAAAAGTAAGATGATGATGATAAGGATAACAAGAAGAAACAGAAAGGAAGATGATGATGATAAGATAAAGAAGAAAAAAAGGAAGATGATGATGATAAGGATAACAAGAAGAACAGAAAAGGAAGATGATGATGATAAGGATAACAAGAAGAACAGAAAAGGAAGATAATGATGATGATAAGGAAACAAGAAGAACAGAAAGGAAGATCATGATGATAAGGATAACAAGAGAAACAGAAACGAAGATGATGATGATAAGGATAATAAGAAGAAACAGAAAAGGAAGATTGATGATGATAAGGATAACAAGAAGAACAGAAAAGGAAGATAATGATGATGATTAGGATAACAAGAAGAACAGAAAAGGAAGATCATGATGATAGGATACAAGAAGAAACAGAAAAGGAAGATGATGATGATGATAGGATAACAAGAAGAAACAGAAAGGAAGATGATGATGATAGGATAACAAGAAGACAGAAAGGAAGATGTGAAGGATAACAAGAAGAACAGTAAAGGAAGATGATGATGATGGATAGGATAACAAGAAGAACAGAAAAGAAAGATGATGATGATCAGAAAAGGAAGATGATGATGAAAGGATAACAAGAATGATGATGATGATAAGGATAATAAGAAAACAGAAAAGGAAGATGATGATGATAAGGATAACAAGAAAGAAACAGATGATGATAAGAAACAAAGAACATAGATGATGATGATAAGGATAACAAGAAGAACAGAAAAGGAAGATGATGATGATAAGGAAACAGAACAGAAAAGATGATGATGATAAGGATAACAAGAAGAACAGAAAAGGAAGATGATGATGATGATAAGGATAACAAGAAGAACAGAAAAGGAAGATGATGATGATGATAAGGATAACAAGAAGAAAGAAAGGAAGATGATGATGATAAGGATAACAAGAAGAACAGAAAGGAAGATGAATGATGATAAGGATAACAGAAGAACAGAAAAGGAAGATGATGATGATAAAGGAAATAAGAAGAAACAGAAAAGGAAGATGATGATTGATAAGGATAACAAAGAGACAGAAAAGGAAGATGATGATGATAAGATAACAGAAGAACAGAAAAGAAGATGATGATGATAAGGATAACAATGAAACAGAAAAGGAGATGATGATGATGATAAGGATAACAAGAAAGAACAGAAAAGGAAGATTGATGATATAGGATAACAAGAAGAACAGAAAAGGAAGATGATAATGATAGGATAACAAGAAGAACAGAAAAGAAGGAAGATGATGATAAGGGATAACAAGAAAGAACAGAAAAGGAAGATGATGATGATAATGATAACAAGAAGAACAGAAAAGGAAGATGATGATAAGGATAACAAGAAGAACAGAAAAGGAGAATGATAAAGGATAACAAGAAGAACAGAAAAGGAAGATGATGATGATAAGGATGAATGATAAGGACAGAAACAGAAAAGGAAGATGATGATGATATAATAACAAGAAGAACAGAAAGGAGAGATGATGATGATAAGGATAAACAGAAGAACAGAAAAGGAAGATGATGATGATAAGGATAACAAGAAGAACAGAAAAGGAAGATGATGATGATAAGGATAACAAGAAGAAAACAGAAAAGGATGATGATGATGATAAGGATAACAAGAAGAACAGAAAAGGAAATGATGATGATATACAAGAAGAAACAGAAAAGGATGATGATGATGATAAGGATAACAAGAAGAACAGAAAAAAGATGATGATGACAAGAAAACAGAAAAGGATGATGATGATGATAAGGATAACAAGAAAACAGAAAACAAGAAAGACAGAAGAAGGGAAGATGATAAAGTAACAAGAAGAAACAGAAAAGGAAGATGATGATGATAAAGGATACAAGAAAGAACAGAAAGGAAGATGAGATGATAATAACAAGAAGAACAGAAAAGGGAAGATGATGATGATAAGGGTACAAAGAAGAACAGAAAAGGAAGATGATGATGATAAGGTACAAGAAGAAACAGAAAAGGAAATGATGATGATAGGGTAACAAGAAGTGATGATGATGAGGAATGCCAGAAAAGCTGAATCAAGAAGTACAGAATTGATGATGAGATAACAAGAAGAAATAGAAAATGAGAGGAATCTTTCGGTGAATCGAGTCAAGTGCCCGTGTGACTTGAGCAGGCGGTCGGGTCGTGTAACAGCAACAGGTCCCACTTTGCTGTCGTCGGCTGACACTTTTTTTCTGTCAGGTGTACCCGCTGACCCGACGTAAAGACCTGGTACGGGAGCTGCAGAATAAGGTCCAGAATTCGTTGTCGTCGACCATGACCTGCCGACCGAACGACCTTGGAGGCGGCTGGGTACCTCGGTCCTCCTGCGCAGGCGATGAAAGTCTCATGGTCTTGTCCAGAGTTCGTGGTATTCCTTCTGTTTTAAGATCTGGTAGCAGTTCAGAATCGTGAACTTTGAACTTTTTTTTTGTCTTCTCTCTTCGCTTTTTTTCTCTCTCTATTTCTCTTTCTCTCTCTCTCTCTCTTTCTCTCTCTCTCTCTCTTCTCTCTCTCTCTCTCTCTCTCTCTCTCTCTCTCTCTCTCTCTCTCTCTCTCTTCTCTCTTCTCTCTCTCTCCCTCTCCCCCTCTCTCTCTCTCTCTCTCTCTCTCTCTCTTCTTCTCTCTCGCTCTCTCTCCCTCCCTCTCCCTCCCTCTCCCTCTCTCTCTCTCTCTCTTCCCTCCCTTCCCCCCATCTCCTCTCCCTCCCTTTCCTTTTCCCTTTCCCTCTCCCTTTCTCTCTCTCTATCTCTCTCTAAACCCTCTCAACGAATCATGAACTAAGCCACTATTGCAAAACTCTCAATGGCCGACATCTTGACCACAAGCACAGGCACGCGACGAGCAGACAGGTTCCCCAGCAGGCCCCTCAAAGTCATGGGTGTTGGCCTCGGTCCAAGAGCTTCACCCGGGGACTTCGGCTTGCGACTAAATAAACCCAGGAACAGCCAACAGGGTACCGAGGAACGAAGAGAAAGTAGTACTACAGTTTTACCCGTTATTCAGCCCCTGGATAAGTAAGATTAGAGCCTGAAGAGGAGAGATTGAATTAAGAATGAAGAGGAGAACTTGTGAATGAAAAAGAAAAAAGAGAATTAAATATGTTGCTACTGCATTTTATTTATCCATTAATCTTTGGTCGGAATTACCTTCAAGTCTCTAGGTCTGACAGAGTGAATCAACATCTATTGGATAGATTGGAATTTTGAGGTCGGTTAGAGTACAAATCTATCTTTTAAAAGGTTTCAATGACGATAAAAGGTGTTCTTCATTACTAACCGTACGGGAAGTGAACTTAATCGATGTTTTATTGTCTTTTTTTCTTCTTCTTCTCTTCTTCTTCTTCTTCTTCTACTTCTTCTTCTTCTTCTTCTTCTTTCTTCTTCTTCTTCTTCTTCTTTCATCTTCTTCTACTTCTTCTTCTTCTTTCTTCTTCTTCTTCTTCTACTTCTTCTTCTCTCCTTCTTCTTTTTCTTCTTTCTTCCTCTTTCTACTGCTACTACTACTACTACTTCTTCTTCTTTTTTCTCCTCTCTCTCTCTCTCTCTCTTCTCTCTCTCTCTCTCTCTCTCTCTCTCTCTCTCTCTCTCTCTCTCTCTCTCTCTCTCTCTCTCTTTCTCTCTTTTTTAGGCGAACCCCTCGGGGAGAGATAACAAGCCATTAAGACATGAGTATAGCACTTTATCGCCCACGGACCAAACAAGGACACCTCTAAGGACACTGATGTAACACTATCATCACTTCAGCTACTACTGGCGAGGATATTTGTGATGCTAAATGATGATGATGATGATGATTTGATTGATGATGATGATTATGATCACGATGATGATAAGGTTAGATGTGATGCTAATCATAATGACTATAATAATGATGATGATGACAATAATAACAATGGTAATGATGACAATGATATCAATAATGATAATAATAATGATGGTGACAATGATAATGATGATGAGGATAATAATAGTAGTGATAATGGTAATGATGATACCAATGATGATAATGATAACGATTATGATGATAATAATGACAATGCTGATGATCACAATAACAACAATAATAATGATGATGATCATAATAATAATAATGAAGATAATCAAAATAATGATAATAATAACAGGGTAAAAAAGCAAAAGGTAATAATAATAATAGCGAAAACAGCAAAGAAAAAAAAGAAAAAGAAAGACAGTAATAGTGATAATAGCAAAAACATCAACAAATGAAATTATGATAAAAAATGAAGAGATGTAAATTCACAATGATAGCAATAAAGATAAAAATGATAACAATGATAATAACACAAGAGCACCATCAAACCTCACATTTTTCCACACAAACCTTTTCCAACAAATTACCAGATGCGGTATCATTTGTCCCACCAGTGAACCTACCTTCAATAAGGTCTTTTTTACCTCAAAGTTATTAAGATATTTCACCCTTTTTATCCGCTTTATTACGCTAATAATCCTAATATGGATATGCGGTCATTGCTTCATAGATTTAACGACATGATGTTATGGGCAATTAAGCATGGGTTCGATTAGGTAGTTGGGGAGAT
>NW_020872706.1:135209-140209 GCF_003789085.1 Penaeus vannamei
CATATAAAGGCATTTTAGGGATGTTGTTTTAGGGATTTGTTTAAGGGATACGCATAGCGATACATTTTAGGAATTTAAGGATAATTGTCGTGGCGCATTTTAGGGATGGTTTTAGGGATGCGCTTTAGGAATGCCTGTCGAGATGCGTGATAAAGATGGTTTTAGGGATGTGTATAGATATGCATTTTAGGGATGTGCTTTAGGGATCATCATTATCAATATTGCTTTATTATCATCATTATCATTACTGCTATTGTTGTTATCATCATGAATGATATAACATTATTATCCTTATTAATATCACTATCATCATCATCATAATCATTATTGTTGTTGTTGCTGTTGTTCCTATTATTATTTCATTGTTGTTGTTGTTGTTGTTATTGTTACTGGTGTACTTCCCCCCCCCCTCTGTTCCCCCTCATCATCATCATCATCACCATCATCATTATCCTCATCACCAACAGCCTCACCATCATCGTCATTATATCTAAAATTACTTTCCTCATTCTTGCAAGTATTAATAATATTTCTCTTCGTACAGTAACCATCATCGAAATTTATTCTTAGATCAGGAATGTACAGTAATGAACATTATTTATCTCTTGAACAAAAACAAAATTAGATATTATTGCATCCAAAGGTAATATTATTCTTGCTTTCCATGCTCATGACTCCATTTTGGTTTCGGTTGTACATGGACACTGAACATTTTGCGTTCAGAATCTTTTAATAATTAAAAGGATATGTCATACACTGGAATTTTCCATTGAACATAATGTTGCTTTTATCATTATGATAATTGATGTTAGTTTTATGATCACATTTTTCTATTATTGAAAAAGAAATCATCAATATTATCATTGCTGATATTATACTAACATGATAAGTATAATAAGTGCAGTGCGTATTTACACAGATAGATAGATAGATAGATAGATAAATGGATAGATGGATGGATATACACACAACAAACACAAACACAACACACACACACACACACACACACCACAGGCACACACACAACACACACAACACACACACACACACACACCACAGCACACACACAACAGACACACACACACACACACACACACCACACACACACACACACACACACAACACACATATATATATATATATATATATATATATATATATATATATATATATATAATTATATAATATATATGTATATATATTATTATATATATATTATATATATATATTATATATTATATATATATATATTTATAATAGTATATAATATATATATATAATATATATATAACATATAATATATAGATATATAATATAGAATAGATAGATATAGATTAAGTATATAAATGCATTTCATCCGAATAAGCAGACAGACCTTGTACAGACCATATTTCTACAAATATCCGCGCATAATTAGACTGACTTCTGCACCGACCGAACATGCATATTCAACATTAAAGCAACACAGCGTATTCTGCGTCCACGATTGCAGAATTCAAGTCTAAAAGGTCAGAACCGTTAGGCTTTAGAGAGAAAAATAGAATAAGCAGGTGACCATGTTGGGTGGAACGTTTTCACTACAGCGCCATTAGGGGTATAAGCCATTGGCAAAGGTTAAAGAACACAGATCTATAACATGGTGTTTAATTCCTTTGCCTGACCTAGGTAGTCTTGCAGCTTCAATAGGAAGATACCACTGATTCTTCTTTTCTTTCTTTGTCTCTCTCTTTCTTTCTTTCGCTCTTTCTCTCTTTATCTTCTTTTTTCTTCTTCTTCTTCTCTCTTTCTATCTCTCTCTCTCTCTCTTCTCTCTCTCTCTCTCTTCTTCTCTCTCTCTCTCTCTCTCTTCTTCTCGTCTCATCTCTCTGCTCTCTCTCTCTCTCTTCTCTCTCTCTCTCGTCTCTCTCTCTCTCTCTCTCTCTCTCTCATCTGCTTCTCTCTTCTCTCTCATCTCTCTTCTCTCGCTCTTTCTCTCTTCTCTTCTCTCTCTCTCTCTCTCTCTCTCTCTCGCTTCTCTTCTCTCTCTCTCTTCTTCTCTCTCTCTCTCTCTCTCTCTCTTCTCTCTTCTCGTCTATCTCTCCTCTCTCTCTCTCTCTCTCTCTCTCTCTCTCTCTCTCTCTCTCTCTCTCTCTTCTCTCACTCTTCTCTTTTCTTCTCTTCTCTTTCCTCTTGCTCTTCTCTCTCTCTCTCTCTCTCTCTCTCCCTCTTTCTTAACTGCAACATTTGTTCGCAATCTGTGAAGTAATCACGAAACTTTGTCAGTATTAGAATTCCTGTAGATTCTGTCTAGTCACGGTATTCTGTTTGCCTTCATACAGTAACTCTGATTTATTGTCCTTTAAACCTATAGTATATTTTGACAACTGCCGTGGGAGGCCATTGGAAGGACTGCACTGTGTAGTTGAGTATTATGCAATTGCAATTTATTTCTCTGTATATTATCGTTGATAAAGATTTATCATACAACAAAGTTATGTTTCCGGCATAATAAACATTCCCTTTAACAATTATTTTAGTCATTGGTATATATATTCAGATTTTTTTTCTCTTTAATAAACGCCATTCATCCTCAATATATCTGAACTATAAAGCCTTAACCGTGTAAAAGGTATACAATAATTAATTAGCCATTATTGCATCTAAAAATTGTAATGATTATTCGCTTTTCATCCTCATGACTTCATCTGATTTACTGCTGTGCATGAATAGAGAAAACTTTGATTTCAAACTCTTCAGGAAAAAAATAAAAGCAAATGTTATGAACAGTTGGTCTATCTCTCACAACTGATGTGTTTGTTGATTTTTTATTATTCTGTAACTAGTGAAGTATAATTTTGTCTTGATTATTCTCATTATCATCATCATCATAATTTTGATTATTATAAATACTGTCCTCATCATTACCATCGTTATTATCATCATCCGCTCATCATTATTATCTTCATCGCTCTTCTCATCATCATCTTCCCCATCATCAATCACCATAATCCACATGCATTCATTATCATCATCATTATTTCTCCTTCCTCCTCCTCTCATCATCATTTCATCATCCTTATATTCAACAACCCTCATCAACAATTAACTTTATCGTTATTCATTATTATCATTATTTCTCAGTAAGAGTAAAAACTATCCTTATTGCTTATATCATTGTTATCTTTTTCGCTGTCATGATTTTATAATCGTTATTATTATTACTATGATGATAAAGATAATAATATCACGTTTTTTATCATTGTAATTATTTTCATATTCAATGCTAGTTTAATCGTTACTATTAATTTCATCGTTGTTGTTATTGTCATAATAATTCGTATAATTGATATTATTGTCATTTCCGTTATCAATTGTTGCATAATAATGATAGATAATTGGTAATAATGAACACATAATAAAGATAATGGATGATAAATGATAACAATAACACAAAACGATGAAAATCAGCAAAAACAACGGAGTAGTAGTATGTAGCATGATAATTGATTGTAGGATTTATTCTATGTTCTTAGACTTATTTATTGAGGATTATGACTATATGTTGATGAGAACATGTATTCTGATTTGGATGATTTTCTAATTCTACGAGCTTGAATTCGAGGGTGGCGATGTCATGTGGTTGGTAGACTGGTTGCTTATTAAATTTTGTGTGTCCTAGTAATTTAAGCAATGATAATGAATAGTAGTGAGTCTATACATAAAGATTAAAAATATAGTAATAATGGTTATGATATAAGATAATGCATGGAAAATCTTTAATAATGAAAATTATGAAAAATAATAACATAACTAATATCATAATCATTATCATCATTATCTTATTTTATTATTACTTTTATCACAGTTGTTGTTATTATCTATAATATCATTATCATGATTATTATTATATTTTTATTATTATTGTTGTTGTATTATTATATATTCTCATTATCAATAGTAGTAGCCTTATTATTATTACTATTATTAGTAGTAGTATTAATAATCCTTATTTTTGCCATCATTAACAAATTATCAATTTCTATTATCAATGTTATTGATACCATTATTATTATTAATATTAATTTTTATTCGATTGTTTGTTGTTATTATTATTAATGTATTATTATTCTTGAGTTATTATTATGTATATTATAGATATTTAATTTAAAAAAAAATAAATAAATTAGTTTTTATCATTTGCAGCTCTTTACGATATTTTTTGCTGTTATGATTGTTATTTTTTTTTACTATTATCTGCATTATTTCTAATATCTAATATCAACATTATTATCATTTTTTATTATTGTTCTTATTTTTCATGTTACTATTTATTTGATGCATTATCAATTTTCTTTTTTTATGCTAGGTTATTTCATTATGGGTGATCAAATTACCATTATTAGTCAGTATATTTATTATCACTGATTATTATTGTTATTATTATTTATCATATCATGCATATATATTAAGTAATAGGTATATTATAAAATAGTATAATATAAAGATAATAGTTATATATAATAGTCGTTTAATTCTATGTATATAAATATTATATTAAGTATTGTTATAATATATATACCTATCAACTATATATATAGTATGATATATACTATATCACATATATATAGTATAATATATATATATTATTTATATGTAATGTATATGTATATATATTAGTATAATATAATTTATATATCTTATAATATATTATTTAGTAATTATAATATATTTACTATATATGTATATAGGTGTACAAACAACACACATAGGGTAGACATATGTAAACAAATACGTACACACACTACACAACGCCCCCCCCACAGCACATACTACTCACAAAAACCGTAAAACACTCAGAAGCATATTCATTTGTCACACACATTTTTACACGCACACACATCCTACACACATTAATACAGCTCTCTTCTCACTCTCTCATGTCTCCGTCTCTCTTCGTCTCTCTTCTGTCGTCTCGCTTCTTGTCTCTTCTCCCAGATCTCTCTGTCTTCGGCTAAGTCTGC
>NW_020872706.1:145209-155209 GCF_003789085.1 Penaeus vannamei
ATATACTGCGTTATATATAAAGCAGGGGTCTTTTGATCTCTTATGGCAGATGCTCATATGATTTTCAACATCCTCCTTTTTAAGAGTTTAATTGAATCTCCTGCATTTAAAAAGGAGGAGAGTAATGTAACTAGCTGTGCCTGTCGCTCTCTCTTTCTTATCTATATTCCTCCTCTTTTCTCCCTTCTCCTCTTCTGGCAGTTCTTTTCTCTTTCCCTTCTTTCCTCTTCTCTCATCCTCCATCTCCTTCTTCTCTCTCTCTTTCTCCGTTCTCTTCCTCTTCCTTCGCATCTCTCTCTCTCTCTCTCTCTTCTCTGCCCTCCTCATTTCTCTCATCCAGTATCTACTCTATTATCTACTATCTATCTTTACTCTATCCTCTCTTCTCTCGTCTCTTTATCTCTCCCTTCCTCTTCTCCTCTGGGCTGTTTCTTTCTCATCTCCCATTCCTCTGCTCTGTCTTCCTCTCTCTCTCTTCCTCTCTTCCTCTCCCTCTACTTCTTCGTTCTCTCTCCTCTCCTCTCTCTCTCTCTCTCTCTCTCTTCTCTTTCTCTCCCTCTCTTCTCTCTCTCTCTCTTCTCTCTCTCTCTCTCTCCTCTTCTTTCTCTCTTTATCATCTCTTCTCTCTTCTCTCTCCTCTTTCTCTCTTCTCTCTCACGACTCTCCTCATCTCTCTCTCTCTCTCTCTCTCTCTCTCTCTCTCTCTCTCTCTCTCTCTCTCTCTTTCTCTCTCTCTCCTCTCTCTCTCTCTCTCTCTTTATAGACTCTTCTTTTCATCCACCCTTTTTGAATTGTGTTCACCTCCCCTTCGTAACCCCTGTCGAAAGGGAATAAAGTTGAAATGGCTTCATCATCGCTTAAAAACACGAATCAGTCGAAAGAGTGGAAACGAGAAGATATTTATGAATTTCATATCCCACTCGTTCTGTTATTTTTGCTCTCGGTCGTCTGTATCCTGTGTCTGATATTTCACTAGAAGGAGTTTTTGGAATTCATACTGAGGCTGACATTTTGTGAAGATATCATGTTTGACTCTGATATTGTTTATATGAAAGAGCGAAGAAATGGAAGAATGTGTGTGGTGGGCGAAAAGAGAAGTATAGGTGGGCAGGGAGAGGGAGACGGGAGAGAAAGAGAGAAAGAAGAGGGAGAAAGAGAGAGAGAGAGCGAGCCGCAGAGTATAGAGAGAGGGGGTGGGTGAGAGGAGGAGAGGAGAACCAGAGAGAGAGAAAGAGGGGGAACGAGCGAAGAATTGCATCGTCAGTCAGAGTTCTCGGAGAGAAGGGGGAGGGAGAGGGAGAGAGAGAGAGAGAGAAAGGGGAGAAAGAGAGAGAAAGAGAAGGGAAGGGAGAGAGAGAGAAGGAGAAGAGGGAGAGAGAGAGAGAAAGAAAGAGAGAAAGAAAAGAAGGAGAAAGAGAGGAAGAGCGGTCGCAGGAAACGGTTTGCGAAAAAGCGCGTCCAAATAGAAATATTCAAATCGAACACCAGGCCACCCAAGAAAAGTATATCGATAAATGAAAATAACTGCATCACCCCGTTGCAAATATCAGCCTTTAGTTGAGCTGCAATATTGCACTACTCTCTCTCCCTTCCCGCGCGCGCTCTCGACTCTCCCCTCCCTCTGTGTCCCTTCTGAAACGACTATACTATCTTCCCTTCTCCTCGCCTTTCTCACCATTAAATACATCTGATGTCGGTTTATAGTTCACTTAGTCACATCTCACTAGTCTCCCCTTAGCTGTCCGATATTCATTTACGTGTCCCAATAACGTTAGATTTTGCTCCATTCCCTTATCGTCGGTCTGTCACCCTTTATGTCATCGTCCTTACGTGCTTATCCCACCTCTTTTTTTTCCATCTTTATCACTCTCCCTCGTGTCTCCCCTCAATAGCTTCCCTTTTCATTTTCATTTTTTATTTATGTCCGCTCGTCATTTAGATTCAATTATCTTTCAAGTACTGCTTTAATTCATCTTTTTTCGTTCTTGTTCTTTTCTTTTAACTTTATCGTATCTTTCTGCCTCTGTCTCTGTTCCTCTGGCCCTCTCTGTTCTCCTCTCCCCTCATCTTCTCTTCTCTCCCGTCTACTCATGCTCTCTCTCTCATCTCTCGCATCATCTCGTGTCTCTCTCTTCTTCTCTCTCTCTCTCTCGGTCCCTTCTCGGTCGCGTCGTCGTTTCTTTGCGAGTCACTGGCCTCCTCTCATTCTTTCTCTTGGTCTCGTCGCTCTCTGTCTCTCGAATCTCTCTCGTCCGGTCGGTGCTATTCTGCGGTCTGCGTGCTCTCTCGTCTATCTTATCCTATCTATGCTTTATCTATCTTTCTCTCCGTCGTCGGGGTGCGCGGGGGTCGGTCGCTCTTCGGGGGGGAGGGTGGGGGGGCGGGGGTGGGCGTTCGCGTTCTCGTCTCTCTCTCGCGGGTGGTCATGTGCGAGTACGGTGCTGCTTCTCTCTAGGGGTCTCGCGTCCGGTCGCGTCGGGGGTCTCGTCGTGCGGGGTGGTGCGGGGTCGTCGGTCGCTCGGTCGGTCTCTCTGCGGGGTCTCTGGCTCTCGGGGTCGGGTCTCTCGTTCTCATACAGTCGGGTCTTCGGTCGCTTCTCGTGCGTGCGGTGTATGGCGCGGGTCCGGGTCCGTTGGGTGGCGGGTGGGCGGGGGGGGCGGGGGTGTGGGTGCGCTGCTCTCTGTGCGTGCTGGGGTCGGGAGGCGTGGGGGGGGGGGGGCTCGCATCTGGCTGGAGCTCGGCTCGAGTCCTGGTCTGTTCTATCTCTTCAGCAGGCTTGAGTTACTGCTTGCGCCAGGTACTGGGGGGGGGGACCGGGGCCCATCTGCTTGCGTCGTTGTCCTCCTTCCCCGGGGCCTGGCTCCCCCTGGGGGCCCGCTCCCGGCCCTGCAACGCCTGTGCATCACAATTCATGGGGGCAGATCACCCAGCAGTGTCGCTGTTGCCGGCCTTCGGTTGGCCCGCTTGGTGCTGGGGGGGTTCGCCCCGCGGCGGCCCTCTCGCATCATGCTCCGTCTCTTGTCTGCGCGTGCGGGGTGCGGGCTGCGAGTCGATTGCCGGTGTGGGGTGGTACGCGAGAGGTGCTTCTCTCTACTCTTATTGTCAAGTGCGTAGTATGTTCGTCAACGCATGTGTTGTGTTTGGTGCCCAGAATCGCTCCGCTTCCTTGGTCGTCGGGTGTGGGTGGGGGGTCGATGGGGGGGGGGGCGTCGGATGGGGGGGGCGCGCGAGCGCGTTGGGGGGTGGTTTTTTTTGTTTCTCTTTCCTGTCTTCTTCTTATTTCCTCAAACCTCTAATTTTTCCTCTCTCCCCCTTCCCTGTCTTCCCTCCTTTATCACCGCATCATTACTCACTCTCAGTTCCTCTTAATAACATGTTTTTTTTTTCCCTAGTCTTTCTATCTCCCTCTCCCCCTCCCCCTCTCTCCCTTCCCTCCTAACCCTTCCCCTATTCCCCACTCCCTTTTTCCCTTCCCTTCCTACCTCCTCTTTTGTCCCCACCACTCCCCACCCCTCTCCCTCATTCTTCCTTTTCTCTCTCTCCTCTCCCTCTCATATTCCCTACCATCATTAATCTTTATTAATCTCTCATGAGTTCGCCTCTTTCTTCCCTCTCTCTCTCCTTATTCTCTTATTCTCTCTCTCCTTTTTCCCGTCCTCCCTTCTCCCGCTCCTTTTCTTCCCTCTTTCTTCCTCTCGGCGTCTTTCTACTTATCGCTCATTCCTCACCATCCTTCTTTACGTCAATGTCTTTCTCACTCTGTTTACGAATCATCAAATCAGCGAGCGATGCCACACACCCAGGACCCTCTTCCCTCTCCCCCTCTTTTCGCCTCTCCTTCCTCTCCCTCTTCTTCTTCTTTCGCCTTTCCCTTTCCCGTCTCCTCTTCTTTCCTTTCCCTCCCTTCTCCTTTTACTTTCTTCTCTCCTTTCCCCTCCTCCCTCTCTCCCCTTTCCCTCTCTCCTCTTTCTCCTCCCTTTCATTTAGTCCTTTCTGTCTTCTTCTATCTCTTCCCATCCTTTACTTTTTCTCTCTCTTTTACCACTCTCCTGTTTATAATCTTCTCCCTGCTCCCTCCCTTTTATTTTCCTTCCATTCTCCCTTCTTCTCTTCTGTCGTCTTGTCTCTATCCTCTCTCTTACACATTCTCTTCTCCTATTCTCCATCTTCTTCACTCTTCCCTCCTCCTCTTTCGTCCTCTCCTTCACCTTGCCATCTTCTTCTTCCCTCTTCTCTCTTTTCCTTTTCCTCTCTCCTTATTTCTTCTTACTTACTTTTTTTTTCCTCTCTACACCTCTTCCATCCATTTTCTTTCTTATCTTTTCCCTTCCTACTTTATCCCTTCCCCTCCCCCTCTCCCATCCACTCCCCTTTCCAGTTTCCATTCCCTTCTTCCTTCTCTCTCTCTTCTTTTTCATTTTCCCCTCTCTCCCACCTTTCCCTCATCTCCTTTTCCCTCCCTTTCCGTCTTCATTTACCCTTCTCCAATCTTCTTCCCTCTCTCCCATTCTCAATCCTCTTCATCTCCTCTTCTCTCTCTCCACTCCTCTCCCTCTCTCCCCTCTTCTCTCCCTCTACCCTTCTCCCTTCTCAATCCTCTTCCCTCTCCCTTCTTCTCCTCTCTCCTCTCGTCACACTTCCAATCCTCTCCCTCTTCCTCCTCCCTCTGTCTCCCCTTCTCAGTCATCACTCCCCTATCCCCCCTTCTCCCCTCTCCTCTCCTTCTCCTCCCATCTCCCACCCTTCCAACCTCTCCCTTTCTCCTCCCCTCTTCCCTCCCTACCTTCCCAATCCTCTCCCTCCTCCCTTCTTTCCCTTCTCCCTCCTCCTCTCTCCCCTCTCCCGCCCTTCTCATCCTCTCTCCTTCTTTCCCCCTCTCCCTTCCCCTCTCCCCCTATCCTTCCTCCTTCTCCCCTTCCCTCTCTCCCTCCTCCCCTCTTCCCCTCCCTCTTCCAAATCCAACCCGCGCCCCTGTGACTGCACTTCACCCTTGCCAAATCTCTCCCCTCTCCCTCCTCCTCTCTCCCCTCTCCCCTATCTCTCCTCTCTCCCTCTCCCTCCTCCTCTCTCCCTCTCCCCTATCTCTCCTCTCCCCTCTCCCTCTTTCCTCCCCTCTCCCCTCCCCTCCCTCCTCCTTCTCCCCACCCTTCTCAATCCTCTCCCCTCTCCTTCCTCCTCTCTCCCCTCTCCCCTATCCCCTCTCTCTCCCTCTCCCCTATCCCTCCTCCTCTCTCCTCTCCTCCTCCTCCCCCTTCCTCCTCCTCCCCTCCTCTCTCTCCCACCCTTACCCAATCCTCTCCCTCCTCTCCCTCCTCCTTTCCTCCTCCCTCTCTCCTTCCCCCCTCCTCCTCTCCCTCTCCCCTATCCCCTCTTCTCCCTCTCCCCTATCCCTCCTCTCCTCCCTCCTCCCCTTATCCCTCCTCCTCTCTCCCTATCCCTCCCTCTCCTCCTCTTCCCCTTTCCCTCCTCCTCCCCTCCCCTCTCCCTCCTCCCCTTCCCAATCCGACCCGCACCCTGTGACTGCACTTCACCCTCGTTGACTAGGATTAGGATGGCTCAGGTGACGGGGAATCAAGTATAATCGAATCAATAGATGTCAGCGTAAGAGACTCTTTTGTTCCCTTGGAAGCTCGGTGTGAAGGGGTTAGGGGGGTGGGGGTTAGGGGTGGGGTGAAGGGGGTTTTGGGTGGGGTTGAAGGGTGGGGGGTTAGGGTTAGGGGTGAGGTGGGGTTGGGGTTAGGGGTGGGGTTGGGGGGTTTAGGTGTGGGAGTTGAGGTTTTAGGGTTGGGGGTGGGGTTGGGGTTTTAGGTTAGGGGTTAGGGTTGGTTTAGGTTAGGGGTGGGTTTGGGATTTTAGGGTTAAGGGTGGGGTTTGGGGGTTTAGGATTAGGGGTGGTGTTTGGGGTTTGGGGTTAGGGGGTGGGGTAGGGGGGTAAGGGGTTGGGTTGGGGTTAGAGATGGGGTTGGGATTAGGGTGGGGTGGAGGGGTTTGGGGGGGGGGATTTTAGGGGTTAAGGGTGTGGGGTGGGATTTTAGGGGGTTAGGGGGTGAGGTTGGAGGTGGAGGGTAGGGTAAGAGATGGAGTTAGAGGGCTGGGATAGTGTGAGGGGTTAAGGGGTAGAGGTTTAATGTGAGGTTAGAGGATGGGGTTGGGTTGAGGACTAGGAGTGGGGATAGGGTAGGATTTAGGACTTAGAAGGGGTTAGGATGAAGGGTTAGCGTAAGATTAAGGGTGGGGTTGGGATGAAATTTGGGATAGAGATAGGGTTAGGTTTAGGGCATAAAAAGGCTAGGTGGAGGGGTTAGTAAACCGTTATGGGGTTGTGTTGGCGTGGTATAGGGACAGGGTTGACTTGAGGTTAGCGTGGGGTTAGTGTGATGTCAGAGGGGTGTGTTTAGTGTCTTCCTAGTGGGTGGGGTTTGTGTGAGGTTAGCGTGGGGTTGGCGTAGTGTTAAAGGCTGAGATTGCTTTGGGGTTTAGTGTGGGTATATAGTTGGGGTTAAGGGTGTGCTTGTATTAAGGATAAAGCTGGGTTTGAGAAGTTAATAAACCTTGGGAACTGAAGTGGTACCAAATAAGGGTTAGAAAAAAAATACTGATTAATACTTAGGGACTGAAACATACTTATGAAAAATACTTAGGGACTGAAGTGATACCAAACAAGGTTAGAAAAAAAAGATTTAGGGATAAGGGTGAGTTGCCTTGGGGTGCAAGTCTTTTGGGTTTGGGAAAGGGGTGGATATGACAAAGGGGAGGGACTGGGGAGGGGTTAGAAGGGGTAAGGAGGGTGAGGTTAGTTTGGTGCGAGGTTTACTTCCGTCATTGAAGTGGGTCTTCTCGCCATTTCATGAACATTGTCGTTGTTATTATCATCATTATCATTATCATAATTATTATTGAATTATCATTGATATTATAATTGTTATTTATATCATTATCGTTATCATTTTCATTATTATCATTATCATTATTATTGTTATTGCTATTATTATTATTGTTATGATTATTATCATTGTTAGTATCATCATTGTTATTGTCATCACTATTATAATCATAATTATTTTACATATCATTATTAGCATTACCATCATTAGTATTATGATTGTTATTATCAATTTTTATTATTATTATTATTATTATTATTATTATTATTATTATTATTTATTATTATTATATATTATATATTATTTATTATTATTATTATTATTATTATTATTATTATTATTATTATTATTATCATTATATTATCATTATTATTATTATTATTATATTATTATTATTATTATTATTATTATTATTATATTATTATGATTATCATTATTATCATTATTATTATCATTATCATCATTACTATTTTTACTATTATTATTGTAATTATTATTATCATGATTGTTACTATTTTTTTTATTATCATTATTATCATTATTATTATTATCATCATCATCATCATTATTGTTATTATGATTATTATCATTATCATTATCTTTATTATTATTATCATTGTTGTTATTATTATTGCTTTTATCATTATAATTTCTTTATTACTATTACTGTAGCTGTTATTATCAATATTACTGCTAGCATAATTCCCATCGTCATCATTATCATTATTCTTGTTATTGTTATCATTATCATTATTGTTATTATTATCATCATCACCATTATTGTTACCATTATTACTTTTATTCCTATTAATATTACTATCAATATTCTTATCATTATCATTATTGTTAGCATCGATGTTATTGTTATTGTTTATATAATCATTATTTTCGATATTCTTATCTTTGTTTATATTATCATTTTTATCGACATTATCATCATTATATCATTATATCAAAATTGTTTTCATTATCATCAGAGAGAGAGAGAGAGAGAGAGAGAGAGAGAGAGAGAGGAGAGAGAGAGAGAGAGAGAGAGAGAGAGAGAGAGAGAGAGAGAGAGAGAGAGAGAGAGAGAGAAGAGAGAGGGGGGGGGGGCAGAGGGACAGACAGAGAGAGCAAGGAAAATGAAGGAGGAAGAGAGGGAGAGAGAGACATACAGACATGGAAACAGGATGAGAGATAGAGAATGAGGGAAACAGAGAAAATGAGAAAACACGAATTTGTTATAAATGTCCCTTTCCTTTCTTTTTCTTTCTTTTTTCCTTCCAGCTATATATAATTTTAACATTCTATCTATTTTTTTTTCTTCTTTTTTCGATTTTTTCCGTCATCTCTATTCACTGAGATTTTCATTTACGAACGATGAAAGAAAAAAGGAAAGGAAGAAAGAAAAGTGATGAAAAAAATGAAGTAAGAAAGACGGCAAGAACGAGAAATAGAAAGAAAGAAAAAAAGAAATAAATTAAGGAAGTAAATTAAGGACGAGTGAAAAATTGCAGTCAAGAGCGATAATCAAAGGAATAATGAGAGGCGGGGAGAGAGATAAAGAAAGAGAATAAAAAGGAGAAAGAGAGAGAATGCGCATAGTAGGTTCTTTCATCTTTCATCTTTTCATCTTTTTTAACCCTTAAGAGAGGAGCAAATAAAGACGTAAATACCATACGGCATTTTTTCTCTATCTCTTTCAATCAGACACCTTTGATCCTGATTATATTTTAATTTGAATATAAATTCATAATTCTATAATAGGACCAATTAAGCGACAAACTTCACGGAGATTCCTAGATTATCAGCTAAGGATTATGATATGTTATTGACTTAGAATATGACTTAGGAAGGAATCTTCATTGACTTAGCATAAAAAACTTCTTCCGTTAAATGAAGTGACTTAGGACTTAGGGACTTCTGAATAGGGTGACTTAGGACGGAAATCCTCTCGGTTAGATAGGGTGACTTAGGATAGAAACCTCAGGTTGATAGGGTGACTTAAATGCACCCTCGGGTAGATTGGAAGATAAAGCACCTTAGGCTAAATAGCACTGAAGGAGGCAACTTTGCCACTTACTTTGCTACTAGCTACTCTACCTTCGACCATATTTTGTCTCTCTCCTCTCCTACACATTCTCTTCTCCCTTCTTCCATCTTTTTCCAATTTTCCTCTCCATCTTCAACCATATTTTGTCTCTCTCCTCTCTCCTACACATTCTCTTCTCAATTCTTCCACCCTTTTCCATCTTTCTTCTCCACCTTCAACCATATTTCGTCTCTCTCTCCGTCTCTCCTACACATTCTCTTCTCTCTTCTTCCATCTTTTTCCATCTTTCCTCTCCACCTTCAACCATATTTCGTCTCTCCTCCTCTCTCCTCCACATTCTCTTCTCCCTTCTTCCACCTTTTTCCATCTTTCCTCTCCACCTTCAACCATATTTCGTCTCTCTCTCCTCTCCTGCATATTCTCTCCTCAATTCTTCCACCCTTTCCATCTTTCTCTCCACCTTCAACCATATTTCGTCTCTCTCCTCTCTCCTCCACATTCTCTTCTCAATTCTTCCATCTTTTTCCATCTTTCCTCTCCACCTTCAACCATATTTTGTCTCTCTCCTCTCCTACACATTCTCTTCTCCCTTCTTCCATCTTTTCCATCTTTCCTTCTCCACCTTCAACCATTTTTTGTCTCTCTCTTCCTCTCTTACATTCTCTTCTCAATTCTTCTATCTTTTTTATTTTGCTCTCCACCTTCAACCATATTTCGTCTCTCTCCTCTCTCCTACACATTCTCTTCTCAATTCTTCCACCTTTTTCCATCTTTCCTCTCCACCTTCAATCATATTTTGTCCCTCTCCTCTCTCTTACACATTCTTTTCTCAATTCTTCCACCTTTTTTCCATATTTCCTCTCCACCTTCAACCATATTTCGTCTCTCTCTCCTCTCTCCTACACATTCTCTTCTCCCTTCTCCCATCTTTTTCCACGTTTCCTCACTTTTCTTCCGTCCTCTCCCTTCACCCTTCCCTCTTCTCCTTCCTTTTCTCTCTCCCTCCCCCCTCCATATCCAGAACGACTAAATAATATCACAAGACTCACTCTTATTCAAATAGATGGACTTAGAACCCACC
>NW_020872706.1:157709-160209 GCF_003789085.1 Penaeus vannamei
ATTCTCTATTCGTATTCTCTATTCTATTCTCTATTCTATTCTCTATTATATTCTCTATTATTCGTAGTCTCTGTTTTCTGTATCATCCTCTATTTTCTCCCATTTGCTTGCCTTCTCTTCTCTGGTATTATCTAATAATCTTCTCTTTCCTTTCTCCTGTATTTCCTTTCCAGTTTCCTCTATCTACCCTATTTGTTCCTGCTTTTCTATCCTCTTCTCTCCTTTCTCTTCCCCTTCTGTACCCCATCTACCCCAGCCATTCTCATTTCCCCCTCTCTTCCCTATTGCCTCTTCCCCTTTCGCTAATCTCTCCCTCTTCCATTCGTATCTCACCCTCTCTCACCTTCTCCATTCTTTCCTTTTTTTTCTCTTTTTTTTCTTTTCACCCTTCCTACTTCTCTTCTTCCCCTCATCTGCTCCATCTACGCTCCCCTCCCCCTCTCTTCCTGTTCTCGGCTCTCTCCTTATTCTTCTTCATCGCTTCCCTTCCCCTCCCTCCTCCTTCCCATATCACCCCCACCCTTTTCTTATTCATTTTCTTCCTCGCTTCTCCTCTTACCATCTTTATCTTTCTCTCCTTCTCTTCGTCAACTTTCCTTACCTCTTACCTTCCCCTCTTCTCTTCTCCCTCCTATGCTTATCTTTCCTTCCCCTTTTCTCTCCGCCTACCTTCACTTTTTCTCTTCTCTCTGCCATTCTCACATCTCCTTCCTTCCCTTTCTTTTCCTCTCTTCCCCTCTTCTCATTATTCTGCACGTTGTTCTTGATGAAACTAAATAAAATACATAATGAGAGAGGAAAAAAAAAGAAAACGAGAAATAATTCTTTTTTTTTTTCTTTTCTTTTTACGTTGGATATATGAATGAGTAAAATAAGTGGATTTTCTGGCATTTCATTTCAAGTATTTTTTTTTTTTTTAGGATTTTTAACTAAGAAAAAGGAGATAAGAACAGAGATAAGGATTCTATCATCTCCCTGATCCTTGAACTTTTAATTTTTTTATTTTCTCTTTATTATTAAAAAATGAGTTATTATTTCCACTGTAACTATTACCTTTGCTTCTATAAAATCATGCTGTAAAATCGTTTATTGCAATATTTCTGACTATCATTATAGATAAATATTACATGCTCAAATCATCACCGAGATTAATATCGTTATCCTTTTACAAATAATAAGGATTCTCGGATTATCGAATTATCAAAATACGTATGAACATTGTGGCACAAATTTGTTCAAGTCATGTAACTGTCAAACAATGTCGTTGAAACAAATAAATGATTCTTCTCTCGGATGAGTATTTCTGTTTATTTGTTCCTTTATTTATTTTTATTTTTATTTTATTTTATTTTTTTTTTTTATTGGGATACGGATGATGTCCAGCTCTAAATTACTGTTTTCAGCTCTACCTGTAAATCTCTGTTTGTCTGTTGGTCTGTCTGGCTGTCTACCTGTCTCTCTCTCTCTCTCTCTCTCTCTCTCTCTCTCTCTCTCTCTCTCTCTCTTCTCTCTTCTCTCTCTCTCTCTCTCTTCGTCTATCGTAATCTAATCTCTCAATCTCTCCCGTCTCTAATCTATCTCATCTCTGCTGCGTCTCTCTCTTCTCTCTCTCTCTCTCTCTCTCTCTCTCTCTCTCTCTCTCTCTCTCTCTATCTAATCTATCTTCTCTCTCTCTATCTTATATCTATCTATCTATCTATCTATCTATCTCTCAATCTCTCCCGTTCTCTCTCTCTCTCTTTCTATCTCACTCTCTCACTCTCTCTCTCCTCTCTCTCTCTTTCTCTCTCTCTCTCTCTCTCTCTCTCTCCTCTCTCTTCTCTCTCTCTCTTCTCTCTCTCTTCTCTCTCTCTCTCTCTCTCTCTCTCTCTCCATCCTCTCTCTCTCTCTCTCTCTCTCTCTCTCTCTCTCTCTCTCTCTCTCTCTCTCTCTCTCTCTCTCTCTCTCTCTCTCTCTCTCTCTCTCTCTCTCTGTCTCTCTGTCTCTCTCTCTCTCTCTCTCTGTCTCTCTCTGTCTCTCTTCTCTCTCTCTCTCTCTCTCTCTCTCTCTCTCTCTCTCTCTCTCTCTCTCTCTCTCTCTCTCTCTCTCTCTCTTCTCTCTCTCTCTCTCTCTCTCTCTCTCTCTCTCTTCTCTCTCTCTCTCTCTCTCTCTCTCTCTCTATATATATATATATATATATATATATATATATTATATATATTATATATATATATATATATATTATATTATTATTATTATTATTATATATATATATATATATATATATATATATATATATATATATATATATATATATATATATATATATATATATATATATATTATATTATATTATTATTATTATTATTATTATTATATATATTATATATATATATATATTATATACATATATATATATATATATATATATATATATATATATATATATTATATATATATATATATATATTATATATATAGCTCACTCTCTCTCTTTCTTTTTCTTTCTTCTCTCTCTTCT
>NW_020872706.1:182223-187223 GCF_003789085.1 Penaeus vannamei
CAATATTTTCAGAAATGTTAAATGCACGCTAAGCTTAAAGATAACTATGATAGAAAAACGATAAGTTAAAATGCATTATCATTCTCTCTCTTCTATTAAACTTTCCCTATCTTTTTTTTTTCTCTTAAACTCTATCTCGCTTTCTCTCGTATGTTTTCTCTCTGTTTTTCGTAAACTTTCTGTCTGTTTCTCATAAACATTCTCTCTCTCTCTCTTTCTCTCTTTCAAACTTAAACTTAAACTTTCTTTTCTTTCTCTTTTAAACTTTTTTACTCTCTCTTTCTGTTTCTCTTGATTTTTTTCTCTCTCTCCCACTTAAAGTTACTTTCTCTATCTTCCTCTCGCACTCTCTTTTAAACTTTTTTTTTCTCTCTTTCTCTTGGAATTTCACTCTTTTAAACCTTTTTTTCTTTCTCATAAACTTTCTCTTTCCCTTAAACTTCCCTCTCTTTTTTCTCTTAAACTCTCTCTCTTTCTTAAAATTACAACTGATTGATTATTATAAGAAACAGAATTTTGCATTGATTTTGCTTCTGTTCTCTCTCTCCTCTCTCTCCTCTCTCTCTCTCTCTCTCTCTCTCTCTCTCTCTCTCTCTCTCTCTCTTCTTCTATCTTCTCTATATATATATATATATATATATATACACATGATGTGTGTGTGTATACATGTACATATACACATATACATGCACATATGCACACACACAAACACACATATATACACATATTTCTCATACACGTACAAAATACACAAACACTATATATATGTACATCAGTCTCTCTTCTCCCTTTATATATAAACGAATTAATAAATATGTGTATGTATGTATCCATGTATAAACGGTAAATAGGAAAATATAAACGTTAACATACACGGTAAATGATAATATTATTCCAATTACCGTACATATTAGATGATACATGATAAACAAAGCATTAATTATATAGTTTCTCAGCAACGAAATGCAAATATAAGAATCACGACTGATGAGTATAAGGAAATAACCTTCGAGCAATATCGGAAAAATATGATAATTTTTAATATATTTCTCCCCTTTGAGTGATATTTATCTTTCTATATCCTAGCGGGTTTTATTGTCTGCAGCTTCATTATTCTGATTATGCCTTAATTACGATTTGCAGGGCATGTCATTTTATTTATCATTATTTTCTTTTGTCTCTCTTTCCTTCTGCCTTGTTCTCTCTCCCACTCTCGCGTTTTCTTTCACTCTCTCTCTGCCCCCTCTCTGTCTCACTTTATCACGTTATTCTCTTTCTATCTCTATTTTCTCATGAATTATAAAATCAGTATGTTATGCAGTTAAACACATTTCACTTTATTCCTCCACTCATTAATCTATAATGTACATGACAGGGCACGGCATGCAGACCTTCAAAAGGAACCCGTTACTTTGCACACACACACACACACACACATGTACACATAGACATATACATACACACACATATATATGCAATGATTTACAATCATGTGGGTAACGAGCGGCAGGTCACGGTCGGTAGGTGGTTCATCAGTTTACACACACACACACACAAACACACACACACACACACACACACACACACACACACACACACACACACACACACACACACACACAACATATATATTATATATATAATATATATATATATATATATATACATGTATTCATATATGTATACACACACAATACGTACATATATAATATTATAATTATATATATATATATATATATATAATATATATTATACAATATGCATATATATGTATATATGCATTAACAATGAATACATATATGTATATATTATTACACACACACACTTGTCTATCACCTTTTCTCACTGTGCTCCATAAAACCAAGTTTAGACATATATATTATATATATATATATATATATATATATATAGTATATATATATGTATATAATATATATTATATATATATATAATTATATATATATATATATATAATATAATAATATATATACAATTATGCATATATATGTATACATGCATTAACATGAATACATATATGTATATATTTATACACACACACACACACACTTGTCTATCACTTTTTCTCACTGTGTTCCATAAAACCAAGTTTAGACAAGGAACCATTTACCTTGAAGCAAGAAACAAACTGCAAGGCTAAGGCTACACTGGAGGTATCTTAATATGCCAGCACGGTATATACACGCACGCCAGGGATGCTGGTAAGTAACAGACAATACCAAATACCTAAAAATGAAAGAAAGCAAATAATATTCGTAAAAGACAATAATTGCAGTTCCCTATCGACTGTCCTTTTCGAGTCATGCTGTATTTCTTCGTCTTTGGCTGTGGGTCTTTTGAACTGATAGGGTGGCACTCAAGCCGAGGGAGACATCAGGGCAGGGTGAAGGTATGACGAAGGGCGGAGTGGTGGTGTGCTGGAGTTATGAGAAGGTGGCATTCAGGTGGAGGAATGGTAGTGGGGTGGTGGAGGAATGGCAGAGTGATGGTGTGGTGGAGGGGAGGAACGTTGACGATGTGGTAGAAGATAGCAGGTGATGGTGACGTCGTGTATGGATGAAAACAGAAAAAAGTACAATTTTCACCAAATTTCTCCTAGCATTATAATTCCTTCTAACCAAATCCTAATAGTATTTGTATTTTTTTCTAATTTAACCAATCTCACTTGATCGATCACACTCACTCAATCACAGTACACCTAATTAGGAATTTAAGAACATTATAATCTAAGAGTATTATTTGAAACATACGGAGGAATTTGGCTGATTGCAATTATACTCCTTCCAGTGTCAGCTTTAAAAATGAAATTCTCAATCAAGACACTCCAAACGTACAAATGAACCAGGGGCGTTTGGAATGAGGAATTAAATTTTGCAACTGCAGATCATAGAGAGAGAACTTTGTCATGCAAAACTTTATAGTTCTTGAAATTTAATTGAACTTATGGGAAGAAACTGTTGTGGTCCGCGTTGAAATAAATAATTATATAAAGAGATAAATAAGAAATTAATAAATAGAAAATAAAAGATGGAATATAAGTTCATAGAATTGAAGAATAACATGGTTGGAATTAACGTTTCTTTTGGCGGTCCATGTTCAACTGTAAGCAAAATAAATATAAGTAAATATAGATAACAAATAACAGCAATGAAAGAAATGAAAAATAACTTTTCTTTTGCTAATTGCACTTTCCCATTTTTTTCTGTTTAACCAGAGAACCAGAATATGTAACTCAGAAAATGCTATTTCCTGTAGTGATTTTCGCTGAGTCAACCACCACGGTGGCGGATGACAGATATGTCTGGTAAAAGTAAATGGACTTTCATTCTCAAGGATTTTTATTTTTTTTTTTTTTTTTTAATCAGGTACTTAAAAGAGTGGCACCATTTCCGTGATACCCTTTCAAACACCACTGATGCATTCTAATACTAGTCACTATGATCAATAAAAACATTTTATTGGGTTTTCAGAAGGACCAAAAGCTGTTTGCGATGGGGATGTATCAACAGACCTACTTTGTTTGAGGCATATATAAATATACACAATGTAGATTTGGCCTTTGCCTGAATATCTTATACAGCAGGGATCAGTAACACGGTGCAGGTCATAAAAATGTGAGAATTCTGTTTGATTACTATATGCACTTAACTGATCACAGACACGAATAAGACACTGGGGAAAAGCATTGCTATGTACAAATGCACTACACAGTACAGAACCATGCGCATTCTCTCTCTCTCTCTCTCTGAAGCCCACGCACAAACTCATACAAAGACGCACACACACACACAATGTTTATATATTCAAACACACACACACACACACGTGTGGAATTCATAGTGAACAGATTGCAACTGGAACAACGAAGGGCAGGGCAAGAAAACACACGAATATGCCGAAGGCCTTTTCGCTATTGCTTCGTTAGGGCATATATGTATGAATGCCCTGGCGAAGCAATATCGAAAAGGCCTTCGGCATATTCGTGTGTTTTCTTGCCCTTCCCTTCGTTGTTCCTGTTGCAACACACACACACTCACTCACTCACACACACACACACACACACACACCACACACACACACACACACACACACACACACACACACACACACACACACACACACACACACACACCACACACACTCACTCACTCACTCACACACACACACATATACATGAATGTGTGTATTTTACATATGTATACGAAAACACACTTACGCTGCAACCCCTCCCCCCCTCACACAAACAAACACAAACATTCACAAAGTCAAACGTACATATATGTACTATACCCGTGTTCTCAACGACACTTACAGTTCACTACAAACACGATAAAAGAAAAATTAAGAATTAAACCCAACGTTTCAGATAAATCCTTGATGTGTTCAGTCAAAAAACCAGGTCATCCTATTACCTTAATTATTTTTCCTCCTCGTCTTCTAATCATCTCAAATACCTTTAAGACCCATTGACGATTAGGATTATAAAGACAACGAGGCTATTAAAGTACACTAGATAGTTTAGTCTCTAACGGACCAGGATCGTTTTAGATATCCTCCAATTCGTTATAATAGAGAGAGAGAGAGAGAGAGAGAGAGAGAGAGAGAGAGAGAGAGAGAGAGAGAGAGAGAGAGAGAGAGAGAGAGAGAGAGAGAGAGAGAGAGATAACGGTGACAGTAGTCGAACTGGAAGATGTTTATAAAATATTTATCGTTTTATTTACATTACAAATATTTTTTTTCTTTATTTTTATTTTATTTTTTATTTTTTTGCATTCCTTCGGGCGATTTCGTAGTCTGGAGACCGATGCTACTGAACTGATTCAGTTCTAATTAATATTTTGCAATTTTTAAAAGTCTGTGAACGTCTTATCGTGTCAAGGAACCGCGTATGTTAGTTTTTTTTATTGTTAGTAAATCTATAACATAGTTATAATAGTTTGCATTCTGTCTTAACCACACTGAGGACGGAAGAACTTTTTTTC
>NW_020872706.1:199723-202223 GCF_003789085.1 Penaeus vannamei
TGTGTTATTTTACGCACTTTACCTAGAAGTCAGTTATTTTTTAATATTTTAAGTTCTGATATATTTTCGGTAATTTTTCAGCCCTTCTGCCTTATCCTATTCATTCTCAAACTCCTCTGGCACTTTATCATTTTACGTATTTATGTATTTGATTATGTGCAATCTTCATATTTGCTACGCTCTTGGTAGACGTGCATTTCTGAGGATAGTGTGGGTTTGAACCTTCAGTTTGGTCCAGTAACCCCCTTTTCGAGGAACGAACGGGGACCCTCATTTTCCTTGGCTCCTAAGAGAAACTCCCGCCTCACGGGTGGCCTCATTTTGAGTTCCTCATTCACTTAACCCTACAATAACATCTATGCTGTGTATACATGAGGAGTGCAGTCAAATGTTTTTGTTAAAAGCAAAATCAGATTTTTTTTTTTTCTAAACTTGAATATGTACACTTTAATGGTACAAGTATTTTATAATTTGCTGTTTTTTCAGACTTATAATTTTCCCAAATTTTCTGGAATAGTAAGAGTTGACTACAGGCACCAGAAAATGACGGGGGTGGATGGAATTATCCCCACCTAAGGGGGTCTCCTCGCTACTCGTCACCCGCGGTCTATACGAGTGAACTTCATTATAGTTAAGGTTAAAGAAATACCTGAAAAAAAATATCCGTATCTGGAAGCAGGACAATTACAACTATTGCTTTTTAATCCTTCTATAATGTTTCAACTTTAGAGTCCTTAGAAGTCGGATACAAATATCTCTACCTGAGTTTGACCAAGTCTAACTAAACTGAATAAGTCCAAGTGCAGACCCGGGAACTCCAAAAGTTGAACTAAGATCTCCCACAAGATTTTTTATCCTACTAATATAAGACCGGTTATTCTGCAGCCTTGGCGTGGGTCAATATTGGATGTGCTGTTCTTTTCATATAAGATGAAAAGTCATGCGGTGCAAAATGTATTATTTAACATTTGTAGCATCTGTTTCGTCGGTGGTAGTTATAATTTAATAGAAAATAAAAGGGACACCTTTCCATATTCACACAGCACTGTCCCTTAACCTTTATGAGGGGGTTACAGACTTACTTGAAGCAACATAGTGTTTGGCATTACCTAGCACTTGCCTAATCTTGGCACGGGTCCTTTCATAATACATGAAGGTCACATCCCTGGAGCGTCAGTTTAGTTGCCTTTGAGCAAATTACCTCAAGGTGACACCATATTAGTATTGATCAAGCCACCACGATACCGGAAATCGTACCGTGTTATTCATTACTAGGAATGAATGATCTTGCTACATGGTGAATATTACATGTAAAGTTATCAACGGGTTCCTAGACACACTGAAGTTGTCCTAAAGACCCATGTATTATTAAATTTGATTTGAAGAGATACAAACTGCAAACTCATTGTTATATTGAAACACACCCACTGCTTCCCATGTACTAACATCTCAGCATCTGACGTCTTTTGTTAATTCAGAGAAATATCTCTAACATCTCTCTCTCTCTCTCTCTCTCTCTCTCTCTCTCTCTCTCTCTCTCTCTCTCTCTCTATATATATATAATATATATATATATATATATATATATATATGTATATATATGTATGTATATATATATATATATATATATATATATATATATATATATATATATATATATATTAGAAGCTATGCAGAATTCTTAGATACAGTGTCATTGATTTTTCTAATGGAAAAAATAATATAAAGTTGCACTGTCCACACTCTTGGCGTTTTTATGGAATAGTTATTTACAAAATGTAGGATGCCTTTGATAGGATTATATTTTCACCTCGCTTGTGACTTATGACATACTACTTAGCAGAGTAGTTGCAATGAAAAAGAAAATATTTCCAGGAAACTGTATAAAATACCAGATGTATATATGAAATGCATTCCATACCTATATTTATATTTCCCTGCACTTGTAAAGAACTTTTGACCTGTATTTCATATTAACCCACTAAACCTATGTAAAGGGACTATGTATCCATTAGATACGAGGGTTAGCTTCCACAACACTGCTAAATCTCAAGTGCTCTCTGCACTATAGGATATCATGCCAAAGAACGTATACATGAGAGACGTGTTCCTATCTCCTGCATAGGATAGTGATCTTATTCTGAATTTGGTGTTACCGTGTGTGTGTGTGTGTGTTTATGTGTGTGTGTGTGTGTGTGTGTGTGTGTGTATGTGTGTGTGTTTACATCTACATTTATGATACCAAATACGGAATAGATTCATTACTTTCTTCGAGTCATGGAAGCTCACAATTGGGGCTTACTGGTAGTTTCCAGGTTAAATTATACAACAACGTGCGTGCGTGCGTGCGTGTATGTGTGTGTGTGTGTGTGTGTGTGTGTGTGTGTGTGTGTGTGTGTGTGTGTGTGTGTGTGTGTGTGTGTGTGCGTGCGTGCGCGCGCCCATCTGCATGCTCACAGACACGGTAGTCTTTATGTGTATCTGCGTATGCACACACACA
>NW_020872706.1:207223-212223 GCF_003789085.1 Penaeus vannamei
GAACTAAATGCATGTTTTAACAATGTAATAATTTTGCTTCGTAGTCATCTCACTGTAAGGAAAAGAGACGCGCAGTTTTGTGAAAAAATAGTAATTTTACCATCATTTATTCGTAATTATTGTATCCAAATGACGATTTTCTGTTCATACCTATCTATTAAATGTTATTACCATACTGTCTCTTATTCACCTGTCATACAGATGTCTGAGTCCGCAGGTGAGATTTTGTTGCGATGATTAATATGGTGATTTTTGCTTTATCGCCGCATAAAGAACCAGTCCTCGCTCTACCGTGAAATATACTGATGTGGCTAATGTTTGTTAAGCTTTACAGAAGCGATAAAAGCGTATAGGACATGGACACTGTGAGACACACTGATCATGAGATATACTTTATTGACGAGAAGTGTATCGATCTATCCATTCAAGGAACTGTGTACTTTATGTCCCTGGATACTGGGTCAGCTTATAAGATATTGAGAGTTGTGGTCTCCTCTGGAATTTCCATTGGGGACTGAGGTAAATTTGTAGGTGAAATATTTGATATGCTGACAGTAAACAGGCCTATTGTTTTGCCTTAGCAGAACTGAGCTACCTACTCCGCAACTCCATTATTTCAGTTTCGTATTGATTTGTGCTGTTTAGAAACGTCGCGATCCTCTTTTGAGGGATAATATGATACCGGGAGAGTGGAATTATAATCTCTTAACACTGTACGGGGTTTGGGTCAATATGTCTTCAACTTCAGATCCTCCCAGGGTAGCTAACTTTCTCATTTCAGAAAGGACAAGTGTCTGAGAAGTCAAGCGATCAGCTTGAGTTTGTTCCTCCTCATCGGCCTTCTCGAAATCCTCCATTGCTACTTTGCGAGTTCGTCTGGAAGTTTCATCTAAAGTGTATGAAGTCAGGAATTAGGAATATATTACGAGTCTTTTAAGAAGTTACTGCAAAGGTATGCATGAAAATGAATATCTCCACAATGCAAGAGAAGTGTTTGATCTGTTTCGAATATATCCTCGCCAGAAATGCGTTTATTTCTGACGAAGATCTATTTGAAACCGCTCAAATACATCTCGTATATTGTGAAAACATTCATTCCCATTCATACCTTTGCAGTAACTTCTTAAAGGACTCGTAATATATTCCTGATTCCAAGCAACATACACTAAAACGAAACTTCCAGACGAACTCGCTTTCCTACATTTTTTAACATACGTTCAAGATACTGCAGGAATTTTAAAGGAAATACAGTCAATCCCTTACTTCCTATGACAATACTTTTAAAATCGTCAGTACTCTGGAAGAATAAACTACGGATAAAATACGTCTACAATAGTTTCTTGGTCTGGGAGGTCCTACAATAGTTTCTTGGTCTGGGAGGTCGGGAGTTGTATTTTTTTTTTTTTTTTTTACATTCTTGCTACTTAGAACCTACATGTCATGGGAGTTGTGCAAAGCAGACTGGTCAATCCTTGCTTAACCCTGCCTACTGACCTTAACATCTTACTGGAAATGAAGAACAAAAAGGTGTTTTCTAACCACATCGCCGTAAAGTATTCTATTACCAATAACGGATGGCATTGAAACTGTGGTATTGAAACTCCAGTGTAAAATGTAATGCCATAAGGTGTGCTGTAGACTACCACGTGGATTTCCTTTAAACTCCAGTCTTCTTTTCATCGCAGCCAGATAGCTGGATACTCCAAGAATTGCTGGGATGATTAGTGTACCAACACCGGAAACATGCTTCGCCGTCCCTTGCAAAAGTAATGCCAAAGGGAAGGGAATTCTCGTTTGACAAAAGGCTTCTCTTAACCTTGATTTCCGCTTCATTTGTTAAGCAATACTTGGTTATGTTTTGCGCAAACCAACTGGAAGGCAGCATAGTGATTTGCTTGCATAACTCAGAGGCAACTGTAATATAATATCATTCATAATGCTTATTATATCTAAAGGTCAGTGCAATCTTTATGTAATATTTATTCTATAGCTTAAAATTAAACAACTTGTGTGTTGTAGAACTTAAATGAGGTAGGTTAATGATTAGGAATACACGTGCAATCTTATATATATATATATATATATATATATATATATATATATATATATATATATATATATATATATATATATATATATATATATATATATATCAAATTTGTTCGTGATTTAGCCATTATTTATTATTATTATTATTATTATTATTAAAAATTAAAAAACCTAAAAAAAATATGACTAGATTTTCCTCAACAAACACCTCTAGACCTCAACCTTTTTAGAAACATCTATTATATCCTTTCTTCTATATATATCCTTCCCTTTTCCCCAAAAGCGTACCTTCTGACTTCATAGAAACCTTTCAGTCGGTTCGTTATACGTGAATATCCGCCATTTGCCATTCACCTTAAATGAGGGACAAGAGAAAAATTGTTTTAATTCTCTAAAGTCTTCAACAGAAGCCTCCTAACCTCCTCTGATGTTTTTACTTTAATTTTTTTTACTTTTAATTCGGGAACATTTCTGAACAGGAAGTTTAAAATTTCGTGATCTTTTGCAAGACACTGTACCTGACTAATACTTCCAACTCTGTATTACCTTTGAATATAAGAAAGTATTTTCTATTTCTCATTTATTAAATAACCTACACTTCCAAGTTTCGCCCAGTCTGGCTTGGGAAGACGCCAGAATCTTAACTTTTTAACTGCTTTAGAGAAATTAAATGTTCTCTTTTGCTACCGCGTGTCATTTCCTCTAACTTATAGATCATTTTTGTGGGAATCAGCTTGGGTTGACTTCACACTTAATACATTTCACTATTAGCTTTTACATATGAATTTTCTTCTTTCTCATGATTACACGTCATATATCTTCCTCCTATTATACTAGGTCCTCTAGGATGGATAATGGTATATCGTTCTCTCTATAAAAATAAATAATTAAATAAGTCAGTCATTAATCATTGGTAATTGTAATATGCCACGTCAGATATCTTCTGAATTCTACGAGACTTTTCCTAATGTGAATGCTCTTGCTTTCAGGAACCTCCTCAGCATCTCACTTCAGAGTCATTGCTCAAATACCGTTTCTTAAGCACCTCTTTATTGGCTTCAATTCATTCCCGAAGGACAGTCTATTACCATTACCCTATGCTGGATTACCTTTACCATTGCCCCCTTAATAAACTACCTATTACCAAAAGGGTTTTATGCAAATACCATTTAACAGGTACCACTTACCACCTTGGCTTAATTCCATTTTATCTAGAAGCATCATCAAAATACTCCGTTGCTAAACAGAGCTGCCCAGGAAACCTTCAGTAAAAAGGGAAATACAAAACTGTTTCGAGTTAGACTGAACTCATAAGAAACTCGTCGTGTTTGAGTTCGCCTTTGATGCCATGTAGGATTTTATGTTCGTGACTTTACATTTTCACTTTTTTCTGTATGTATCGGTTGCTGTCTTGTGCAGTGTGAGCTTTTCTGGTGTTGCCTTGGCACTTCTGATAAAGGGTCGGTAATAGTTTTCTGTGTGTGTGTGTGTGTGTGAGCGACAGATCTATATATATATATATATATATATATATATATATATATATATATATATATATATATATATATACATATACATATATATATATATAATATTATATAGATAGATAGAGAGAGAGTGTGTGTGAATGTATGTGTGTGTGTTGTGTGTGTGTGTGTGAGAAGAGAGTATGTGTGTGTGTGTGATAGAAAGAGAGAGAGAGTATGTGTGTGTGTGTGTGTAATAGAAAGAGAGAGAGAGAGAGAGAGAAGAGAGAGAGAGAGAGAGAGGAGAGAGAGAGAGAGAGAGAGAGAGAGAGAGAGAGAGAAGAGGAGGAGAGAGAGAAGAGAGAGAGAAAGAGAGTGGATGTGTGAGTGAGTGAGAGAGATGTGTGTGTGTGTGAGCACTGATTAACTGATATAAAGGATGAGGAAATTAATTAAAACATTTTCATGATGATTTTTCAGCAAAATCACCATTTCAATATCCTTTCCGTCAGCCATTAAAATGTAAAACCACGAGATCTAAACGTTATTTCCTGGGAATGTCCATTTCCTTTCTCCAAAGGGGAAAGGTACTTACATAAATTTTCTCGTCTGTCTGTCTTAAACGTTTTCCACGCTTCCAGAACGGAAAGATTCCACGATCGAAAGTATTCGGTCATAAAACATCGTCACGACTCTTTCAAATAAATGCAGGCGTAAATTACACTGGAGATTGTAATAGTAGTAACCAGTAACGGTAAACCATTATACAACAATAAACCAAGGTTAGCCTTGGAAACGTAGACCTTAACGGTAACGGTAAACCAACATACAAAAAAATAAAGTGAAGGTCAGCTTACGAACGTAAAGCAAGAACGGCAAACACAAAAAAGAAAGTATGATGAATGAGGAACGTAGAAAAAGAAGAAAAAAACATGAATGAGCAACAGCAAGCATATAAAAACAAACTGAGGTTAGCGTTCGGAGGAAAAAAATAAAATAAAAAATGGAATCTGCCGCAGTGTTTAAGCTACGTCATAAACTGAACCCACACTGACAGAATCTGACTAATATGACGAGGGAAGAGAAGATGGATGGGTCTCTGTTACAGTATCCCGAGTTAACTAATGAGTACGAGAAACACTAACCGTCCAGAACGAGCTCTTATCTATAATGTGGTGTTTGTATTCAAGTAGTAACTTTTTTCCCCCCCTCTCTAGCGAAACAACAAAGGGAGCTACCCGTTTGAGCAAGACAAATAACTGCCTATCACGACTCTTTTTTTTAATTTCATCACTGATGTTTTTTACTACTTTGAAAAAACAAAGGGAGCTACCCGTTTGAGCAAGACAAATAACTGCCTATCACGACACTTTTTTTTTATTTCATCAATGCCGTTTTTACTACTTTTCTTCTTCCTATTCCAAAGAGACAAGCTATATAACTTCCAGATTTTGTCATCAGATTCCGATTTGCAAGTTTGTTTCG
>NW_020872706.1:217223-222223 GCF_003789085.1 Penaeus vannamei
GTGGATTTGATTGTTATATAAACTTCGTCTTCAATATAAAATTACGCTGTCTTTCTGCCTTCCCGTTGTCTCACTTCTTTATCCAGTAGATCCTTCATGTGCACTTGTCCCAAAGGATAGTCTCGACATACCTTCCTTTTGCCCAAAGTTATTCTGAACTGATATTCACTGGAATTTCTCCTTCAGAATCTCTCACATTTCTTTTTCTGTGAGGTAGATGTTTCCAGCTCTTTCGATAACAGCTTAATTTTTTTTCGTAAAGATATCCTTGATGAAATTTTCCTTGGCCTCTCGCATGGGCTAAGGACACCCTACCTACCTACTCTGAAACATTTTTTTTTTTTTTTTTTTTTGATGTGCGTTGAACTATAGAAATTTTTCTTTAGTTCTGTCCAAGTGCAATGTTTCATGCATCAATTTGGGATTTTGACGTTCCCAGTCGATTTTAGCTCTTAAAAATCGCCATTTGATAGAATTAAATTCTTTATTTCAGTATTTGAGCGACATGTAAGCTCACTATAATGCTTGTGTAAGTTCACTTGATTGTTAATCCTGTCCCTCATATACCCTGTCTCTTCTCCAGATGTTAGTCTTTATCCCACTGCTACACTTTCTATAGAAGATAAAGTTTGGGAGTTGCTGATGCGTATGAAGTTAGGTCAATTCATATCCGCTATTGGCCATACTTCTACTAGTTCTTGTAATCTATCTGTAACTGTGTAAACCAAACCCTGGCGTAGGAAGTTTTTTAAGCCTTGAGACCTTTCACACTCTATTACAAAAAAAAAAGTTTTCTTTCCTCCTCTGACTCCTGTTCGTTTATTATTTGGACTTCTTACGATTTTTTTCTCTATGATTTACTGTTTCCCTTGATCAAGTTTTCTCTCTTATTCATACTTTCTTTCCTTCAGCTTCATTGGCCCACTTATCAAGGCATATTTCTAACCCTCTTAAGTTTCTCCCATCCTTCTTGAGAAATTATATATATATATATATATATATATATATATATATATATATATATATATATATATATATATATATAGTTTTGAGTGTGTCACCTATTAGTTTTCTATAGTTGCTGCCCTCTTTGAGCTTTTCACTGTGCTCTACTATCACTTCAGCTAAGTTTGCCGTGTTTGATAATGATGTTCTATTTTTACTTCCCTGATTTAATGGTTCTAAGCTGTCTTTGGATCTCATTTCCTTTTTCTGCGTATGGTTCAAGTATTCCACTCTTTGCAATAATGAACTCTTGACTTTTATCAAATACATAAGTGTTGCCTTAAGGTTATTAGCTGCTTCCAAAACCTTTCATCATAGAACATTGCTTTGAAGTTATTTTTTTTCTTCCAAAACCAGTTGGATAGCTTGCAATTGTCTTTTCACAGTGGCGGCAACAGCTTCAGTTCTATTATTAAAAAAATCTTTACTTTTATTACTATTATATTTTTTTATGTGTTTTGATCTTTTTATTGAGAGTGAGAAGAAGAGAAAGAAAAAAAAAAGAAAAAAAAGAAAAGAAAAGTGAGAGAAGAGAGAGAGAGTGAAGTGAGTGAGAGAGAAAGAGTGAGTGAGAGAGAAAGAGTGAGAGAAAAGAGGAGTTGAGAGAGAAGAGAGAGAGAGAGAGAGAGAGAGAGAGAGAGAGAGAGAGAGAGAGAGAGAGAAGAGAGAGAGAGAGAGAGAGAGAGAGAGAGAGAGAGAAGAGAGAGAGAGAAAGAGAAAAAAAAAGGAGAGAGGGAAGAGAAGAGAGTAGTGTTCAGCACAAAAGTTGACATGGAGCTCAAAAATTGTATAACTCGTGTTAGGCCATTAATAACTGAGACAAATATCAATAAAGGTAAAGAAAAACGCAGAGGTTACAATCGAGACGGCATAAAAAAGAAAAAAAGTTTGCAATCTGAGTGCATTGAAATGATCGGATGACTAAATGTGATGACAAAAGACAAGAAGTTGCCCTTCCTGGCTTGGCGACGATTGTTTGGGTCGATAATAGTTAAGTTTGAATTGCACTCAGTCCCTGATGTTCGCGACCCGCTTTCTCATTCTCTCTCTCTCTGTAACATTTGTAATTATGTATATACAGACACATCAACACACACAAACACACGCACACACACACACACACACACACCAATCACCAACACACACACAGAGCAGACGACACACTCACACATCTACACATAGATATATATATACATATATAATATATATATATAATACTAATATATACATATATATATATATATATATATACGACTATATTTACTATATATAATTATAATACTACACACAGCACACACGACCACACACACATCACACACACGTCACCACACACATACTATGCAACATGATCATGTATGCAGCTACACATATTGCTGTGTGTGCATAAATTTGGTGTTATATCACTCACAGATCAAATATAGTGTAAATACACACATGCATATTACTCTCAGCGATCAAAATAAGACATCACCTACTTACCTACACTAGCACTCACTCCATCATCCACCACACACCACCACACACCACACACACACGCCGACACAGCCAAAAAGAGTTGACAGTTAAGAGTGCCGCGTTCAATTACCTCCTACCGTGCTGTACCTCCGGGTCGATAGCGGTTCTTTATGTATTCTGATAATTCAAAAGCTTTGTAGGATCCAAACGTGTTCGCACAACCAAGTTTTTAAATGAAAATAAAAATCTTCTATGAAATTGCATTGTTTTTGGGTTAGTTTTTGACATCTGTGGACAAAACACAATCATCTAAGCTGTCATGTTAACCTGATCTTTAGCATGTTTTCTCGTGTGTGTGTTTTTTTATTTTTTATTTTTTCAGAGAACGATGTGTGTGTTTTTTTTTTTTTCCATTGGTGTACCAGTAAGATAAGTGTCAACTTGTACTCAAAGAGCCTTTCATTAGAAAAGTATTATAAGTGGTATGGAGTGAATGCTGTATTAACATCCTCAACTGTACTCAATATATATATATTTTTAATTTGGAGAGAGGGAGAGGGATGGGGAAAGACTTACATCAAATTATTTCTCGTAACTACTGGGCCAGTATGTATATAAAGGTATTTATATCTCATGTCCTCCTAAACATGGAAAATAGTGGATATCTATGTTTTTTTGTTTATTTGGAGAGAGGGAGAGGGATGGGGAAAGCCTTACATCAAAATATTTCTCCTAATTACTGGGTCGGTATGTATATATTCGTTCCCATCTCTCATGTCCTCCTGAACATAGAAAAATAGCAACTATTCTTCCAAAATTATTAAGTTTTCGTTCTAAGTCCAAAGTCTTCATTATAAGCCCCCCCCCCCTTTATCTCGTCAGAGGATCGTGTCATAGGTAAGGCTTCTCGGGGTAAGGTTTAAGGACTTCTGCTTGGACCATGATAGGCAAGATGGATGCTGATCAACTATTTCTTCTCTATAATATATACTGCTTTTTAAGAATAATGTGTAGCTAAGGAATATATTACTGTATAGGGAAAAAAGGTGAAATACGATGCAAGATATATGTATTCTTGCAATAATGAATGTTTTCCCTCTCTCAAAAAAAAAAAAGTTTTGAAAGATTTATATATGTTGTGTGTTCCTTTTATTTCTAAGTGATCACTTATTACAGATTTGTTGTACATCAATGTAAATATTTCTTTCTGCTCGCATTAAATTCTTAAATAAAATGAATTATACTTTTATGATATACCACGCATCCTTACACACACACACACACACACACACACACACACACACACACGTTTATAAATGTATATAAATCAAATTGTCATTCTCATTTGCTTACTTGTAATGATTAGACTTATTATTATGTTTTTCCCTTGAGAAATTTCAGTAAATACGAAATAATATGCATAGCCTTCATGTTTTGACATACATTATGAGGTACTTCACTTCTGTCTTAGATATACGATTATTTTTAGCTACGATTCAGCCTTATGGTGAAACCTTAGTTACTACGAGACTCGTAAAGTTAGAATAAGTACCGGCCTTAGTCTTTCTCCGTTTATGATCCTGACTAGCGCGTGGCCAGGAGTGTGAAGTCAGTCTCCCTGTTTGTATGCTGCTCTGGCTGCTCTCTCTCTCTTCTTAGTCTTTCTCTTCTTTCTCGCTCTCCTCGCTGCTTTCTCTCTCTCTCTCTCTTCGCTCTTGCTCTTTCTCTCTTCTTTCTTTCTCTCTCTCTCCGTCTTTCTCTCTTTTTTTTCTCTCCATTCTCTCTCTCTCTCTCTCTCTCTCTCTCTCTCTCTCTTCTCTCTCTCTCTCGCTCTTCGCTCTTTCTCTCTTTCGCTCTCATCTCTCTCTCTCTCTCTCTCATCTCTTTCCGCTCTCGCTCTCTTCTCTCCTCTCTCTCTCTCCTCAGCTCCTCTCTCATCTCTCTCTCTTCTATCTCTCTACTTCCACGACACATCACAACACACACAGCCAGAAGAATTGAAAGGGAAGAGTGCCTTTCAGTTACCTCTGTACTGTATCTACTGGGTCGATAGCTGTTCTTTATGTATTCTGATAATTCAGAAGCTTTGCAGTGTTCGCACAACCAGGTCTTCAAATAAAAAAAGATTATTCTTTTATGAAATTGCATTGTTTTGGGTTAATTTTTGACGTCTGTGGAATTAATACCTTTATCCGTTAACAGTTGTTTAAGCTGCCATGTTAACCTGCTTGTTAGCACGTTTTATCGTATTTTTTCAGCGAATATTAATATCTGGATTCAAGTATGCCAGTGGGATAAGTGTCAACTTGTACTGTAAGAGCCAACTTCATTAGGAAAAAGTATAAGTAGAGTGAAGTGAATGCTGTATTGACATTCTGAAATGTAGTATATTTATTATTTTTCTTTTTGTTTATTTAAAGAGAGGGAGAGAGAGAGAGGGGGAAAGTCGTACACCAAAATATTCCTCGTAACTACTGGGTCGGTATTAATATATAGGTTCCTAGCTCTCATCTCCTCCTAAGCATAGAGAATAGCAACTA
>NW_020872706.1:229723-232223 GCF_003789085.1 Penaeus vannamei
ATTCATGCATTTCTAAGTTACCTTCTCTTTTTGGTCCCCTTCTTTGCACTTCCATCTTCGTGCTTGGTTTTCGGTCTTTTTCGTTCCTTTTTCTTCTTGTTTCTCCTTTTCGTTACCAAAAGTTTCCTTCTTCGGATTCTTGTGTTTATCTTCTATTCTTATTACTCCGCCCTCTCTGCGAATTCTTCTTTTACTATTAAATCTTTTCACTCTAATAGGAAAATGAGATTCGATATATGCTTGGCTTAATAAAGAATATCTACAAATATTACACCACTCTGCTTTCTGATTTAAGAATTTGTGAGAATAAAAAATATTCTAGGACAATTGTGGATAAGATGTGATATATTTGTTTTATTATTACACTAAATTACAACATAAAATGGTTAATTTTGGATGTAACATGATAATATCGTCTAATAACAGGAGTGATATTATGACCACATATCTCTTGTACCTCAAGTTTAATTTAGTTTTGTTCTTTATTTTTGTTTTGCCATCCAAGGTAGTAACTGACTGACATGATTTTAGGTTATACTGTATCATTCACTGTATGAGTAACAATGAAAAAAAGCTCTCTCTACGTTGGTGCTATGCGGCTGAGTGACTACATTCCTTGTTTCATCGACATAACATCATAGCACACAGTCTAATTCAAGGGTGTCCAACACATGGCCCGCGAGCCGCATGCAGACCACCACAGTTCTATGTGCATTCTTGAGGTTTGAGTGAGCCTTTTGATATGTTTAATTAAGCCAGTCATTCGTGTTTTTAGATTATCGCTTACACTCCTACAGTTTTATATTAGTCTGTTTTGTAATGAAGGAAATAACCTTTATTTTTACGTCATTTGGCCGTTGCGTCGCCCCATGATTAACTGTCCCTCATACTGAATATTGTGTAGGGTCAGTTAATTCGACAGCCCTGATCTAATTTCTACACTGATACCCTGTTTTTGCCACAGCTCATACACACCACAGTGTCCGACACGACACATTTTACGCAGCTCTACCCCAGTAGGTCTCACGTGCTTGGGTGGTTAGGAGTAGCCACACCCAAAGTCCCCAAGGTTATTTCCACTCTTGGATGCTATATCAGAATTTGCCGGTCCTGTCCTCCCACCAAGTTTCAGTGCGTTCGGACGGGAGGGTTACGTAAAATGGTTGCATCCCTGTTTGTAATTACGTTCGGAGGCTTAACTTAACCATATATGACAGGCTTTATTGACTTACATTATAGTATATAATCCATATTACTAGATACCTGTGCCAGTTTACTATATACAAGCAGTGGCGTGGTTTCATGGGAGGACAAAAAAAAAAAAAAAAAAAAAAAAAAAAAAAGATTCCTCCTTGTATCTATTTTCGTCAAAATTACATCTATTTACAAGATTGTGGATCTACCTCCCAGCGGAATTTCTGCGAGCTCCCCGAACCCCAAGCACTACTCCTCGAAGCACAGAGCTGGGTACAATGAGACACTGGCAGTATGACATGACACAATACCCTTGTCTCCTTCCGTTTGCTGGGCTGACTCTGTCTCCATCGGCGAAATGGTGTGTCATCCAGTATGTGAACCTCGGCTGGAGGAGCAGACCAATTATAAATATGATAAATATTTGGTATTGATTGATGATGATGATGGTATGATGATGATGATGATGATGTGATGATGATGATGGGATGATGATGGTGATGATGATGATGATGAATGATGATGATGGTATGATGATGATGATGATGATAATGGTAAAACTAATGATACCAACTTAGTAATCATAATAATAACGATAATAATGAGGATGATGGTAATAATAATAATTATAGTAATAGTAGTAGTAATAATAATGATAATGAAGATGAAAATGAAATTTCAAATTCAAATGAAGATGAAGATGAAAACAATAATGATAAAAACTGCAATTACAATTACAACAACAGTAACAATAATATTATCAATAATGATGGCTAAAATAAGAAATAATGATAATGATAGTGATATTATAACTATCATGGTAAAAACAATGATTATAACAATAATATTAGGGAAAATATTAGTAATGACAATTATGATGTTAATGATTATGGTCATGGCGATGATAATGATAATTATGATTATAATAGAGAAATATGAAACAAAGATAATAATGCCGTATTAATACAGATACTTTAACTAATAATAACAATAACAACAATTATGATAAGTGAATCGGTTAAGTACAACTATTTTATTGTAAAGATATTCACTCTCATACCTTTACTACATTTGCCAGAGTGAATGATTCGTTGAGGTCCATTTTTAACTCTCTGATCAGCTTAAACACATGTTTTATAACGTCATTTCAATCTAGGTGGAATTGCCATTCAAAGGTGAAGGTTATTGATAGTATTTACATTATTTTCTGTCGGTTTTATTAAGTAGTCACTGCTTAATTCTTACGTTAGTGAAGTACAAACATTGCCACGTTCACCGTTACGGAATCTAACGTGCTACAGTTGTG
>NW_020872706.1:234723-237223 GCF_003789085.1 Penaeus vannamei
ATAAACATATATTCAAAACACACCACACACACACACACCACACACACGAACGCAACACACCTGATTTCGCTATCCCTATGCTGTCGAACCAAGACATAAACTCATGCCCTGACTACCAATATCCAAATTAAGAAATTTATGAAGATGATATATGGAACAATAACGCCATCAAATCAAATTAAGCGAATCTAAAAATATATATATTGGAAGGCTGACGTCACACTGACATCAAAATTCATATATTCCGATCCATAAAGTAATTTCTTTGACTTTTGGCTCAATTGACGTAATCCAAATGACTTCAAGATTACAGTTCAATTTCCATATGCGTCTGAAGGTTGCAGTAGGGGCTCAATCAGAGGGCTTCCGGGTGTGCGTGCGTGTGTGTGTATGTGTGTTTGTGGGGTGGGGGATGTTTGTGAGTGTGCGCGTGTGTATGTGTGTTTGTGGGGGGGGATGTTTGTGTGTGCGTGTGTGTGTGTGTGTGGGGGGTAAGTGTTGTGTGTGTGGTGGTGGGGTGGGGGGGGATGTTTGTAAGTGTGTGTGTGTGAGGTTTGGGGGGGGGTGCCTATGTATGTGTGTTTGTGGGGGGATGTTTGTGAGTGTGCGTGTTTGTGGGGGGGGGTGCCTGTGTATGTGTGTTTGTGGGGGAGGGGGATGTTTGTGAGTGTGCGTGTGTGTGAGGTTAGGGGGGGGTGCCTGTGTATGTGTGTGTGTGGGTGTTTGTATGTATGTTTGTGGGGGGGATGTTTGTGAGTGTGTGTGTGTGAGGTAGGGGGGGGTGCCTGTGTATGTGTGTGTGTGTGTGTGGGGGGGTGTTGTTAGTTGTGTGTGTGTGTGTGCTGTGCATGTATAAATATATCGGTAGTGATACCAAGAACTTTAAATGCAGGCGCACGTTTCACTGTTCAACAATTATCAATTGATCTTTAATATATACTCGACTGTAGTTCTGACGACAGTAAAGAATAAGATGCTTTTCTATTTATAAATGTTTTAGAATATAGAAATAAGACAAGAAAAAACAACGGTATTGAGTGTAGTCTGATAAAAAAAAAACATTAATAGTAATAAAAAATGATAATGATGATGATAATAATAATAATAAAAAGGTAATAATAATACTAATAATAATATAATAATAATAATGATATAAGGAGAAAAATACGGATATATAATAAGAAGATAATATCAAACAATTAGGATTACACTAAGAGCCAAAACCAAAGTTCATCCAAAGCAAATAAAAATCTATCTTCAAAATCCAAAAAACACGATTTTCAAAAATCAGCTTCTTACCATCCCCATTTCATATGCTTTTGATAAATCCTTTAAGTTCATCAATGAGCCCTTTCGCCGCCGATCCACTTCACCATATGATTCGACTAACCACAAGGCCATAGGAAAATTACCCATAAGCTTCTTTCACAATCTCTTAGAACTTTCCCCTTGCAGTTTTATTGATAAGCCAAAATTCATCAACAAAGAAGTACACACAGATACACTGTAAGGGTAATTTTCGACTGAGATAAAGAACGTGTTTGAAAGACATTGAGTATGAATACCAAGGCCATTGTTTACATGGATCCTAGGAAGGTAAACAAAGTATTGACTTATTCTGTGGATTTTTTTTAATGTAATGTGCATGTACAGCATGATATAAAGGGACCTTTTGCCAACCCTCCTCAACGCTGGAGTAAGTCCGTGTTCCTTAATGCAGAACCAATATTCCCGAGCTGACAGCAACAAACTGCGCTGGACTAGGGAAAGTTCATTTTCGTGGTCGAAGAGAATAGAAAATGAGGCGTGAACATCAATAAAATAACCTGAGCTGTCGGGGTTGTGTGCGTAGCGCATGAAAGGGGGAACAACTTTCTTCTTTTGGGACATGAAGTTTCTCGGAAGAAAGGAGAGAAAATGTTTGGTATATAACGGATGTTGGCCTCTAACTTTTAATATGTCCTCTACTTGTGGCTGTACCTACAATGATTTCTATACAAACACACACGCACACATACATGGAAATATTTATATATAAATACATACATATATATATATACACCCATGTATGTATATATGTTTATATATATGTATGTATGTATATATATATATATATATATATATATATATATATATATATATATATATATATATATATATATATATATATATATATATTATATATATATATATATATATATATATATATATATATATGTATATACACACACATATATATACATATACACACACACACATACACACGCACATATATGTATGTATGCGCAGACATCATTCGAGATGCTTAAAAAAAAACAAGATACGTATGAAGAGTAAGAAACCAACATTCGTTATGTACCACAACACCTTCTTTCCTGACTTCCAAGAAACCAAGTCCTAAAATAAGTTGTTCTTTCATGTGCAACTTACATAACCTCGAAAGCTCTGGGGGTTTTATTTATATATATATATATATATATATATATATATATATATATAT
>NW_020872706.1:239723-244723 GCF_003789085.1 Penaeus vannamei
GTGTGTGTGTGTGTGCGTGTGTGTGTGTGTGTGTGTGTGTGTGTGTGTGTGTGTGTGTGTGTGTGTGTGTGTGTGTGTGTGGTGTCCGTCGGTCTGTCTACATACAATATATATGTATATATATATGTACAAGCACACACACACACACATATATACACATATATGTATGCATACATATTACACATACATATACGATTTTCCATTATAATTATTGTCATTCTTTACTGCAGCAATATTCTTTAAATTAAAATACGTTACTGAATGGTTTACCCCCCCCCCCCACACACACACACACACAGTTTATTTAAAATAAAACCTAGTTAAGAACAAAATGCCTGTCACAAGAACGAAAAAATAAATAAACTGTGCCCTTCGTAACATGCACACAAAAAATAGGACCTTTTTTTCAAAGACAGCACACAAAAATAGGACCTTTCTTTCAAAGGAAACAGCAAAGGAGAAGTTGAAAAAAAGCAAATCAGATTCAGGAATTAATCAGACATCAAGGGGAATGAATTACATTATTCCGTCGCTTCAAAATCTAGAGAGATAGAGAGAGAGAGAGAGAGAGAGAGAGAGAGAGAGAGAGAGAGAGAGAGAGAGAGAGAGAGGAGATTGAGAGAGTGAGAGAGAGTGAGTGAGTGATGTGCGAGAGAGAGAGTGTGTGTGTGTGTGTGTGTGTGTTGTGTGTGTGTGTGTGGAGAGAGAGAGAGAGAGAGAGATTCTTTTGTGTCCATCTCCATCTTCTACAGTCTTAGTGTCTGATCATTTTTCGTAATTTTGATCTTATCATATCTTCAGAGGGTAGTTTCGCTGTTTCCCTTTGTGGTACGCATTAATTTGCGAGAATATGCAGTCTACAAAGGCACTGGTAAAAAGAAAAGGAAAATGAAGGTACTACAAAGGTTTAAACATTTGGGTACTTATATTTTGTATATTTCACGTTTCTCAAAGACCTGAGATCATAAATAAACACAATCATGAATATCTGATAAAGGTCTCGACTAATATGGATCACAGTATTCTATTTATTTTCAAGTCTATCCGTGTCACAGAAGGGAAATTATAGGCATAAGGAATTGAGGAGCCTTTGTATTGAGAACTGACTCTGTCAACTTTTGAACATGCTCTGGGTTTCAACGCTGCATGGCACGGGATCAAAGTCCCATATATTTGTTGATTAAAATGTTATCCCGCAAAGGTCATTCTCCCCGCAATCCCTTGGGGAAATTCTAGCAACTTGGCAAAACATCTAACACTCAAGAACAAACTGACAGGTATCTGGTGCTAATCTCGAAGCCCGAGGTCTCTCTAAGGCACAAATTGGACCCACTCTTTAGGTTGGGTACTTCGAAAGCGGAGTTATTTCAAGGCCTTTGTTGGTTATTGGATTTTTTTTCTGGACCCTAATCCTGCCTGGTATTAAGCCTGGACTTAAATGAACAACACAGAAGCAGCGTCGTTGTAAGTTGAGACCATTGAAGAAAATTCTTTTTAGGGATTTGTCTCGCTCTTTTCTCTCGAAGCACATAGAAGAGAATTATTTTCCGGGGTCTCTCTCTCTCTCTCTCTCTCTCCCTCCCTCCCTCTCTCTCCCTCCCTCCCTCCCTCCCTCTCTCCCTCTCCCTCCCTCCTCTCCCTCCCTCCCGGACGGAGGGAGAGGGAGAAAGCTTTGGAAATGAAAGCTTTTGGAAATCATGCCACCCTCTGGGTTATTAAAGTCCTTTGCAAGGTAAATAGATTTAGCATTAATTGAAATGCAGGATCGATTTTAACCAGTAAAATGCAAGTAGCATATGAATAGCCACCGCGCAAATTGATCCCAGCTGTAATACAGTGATCATGGTGTGCAATATATAATATTTCAGGTGACCAGCATGTTTTGATGTTATGTTTAATGCTATTAGATTTACCTCCTTGAGCAAGGTAAATTAAAGAGATTGAGAGTTAGCTAGTAATGCCAAATGACCAGATGCTGTAAAACCTGAACCGAATCCAGTACAGTTTTGTATAGAAAAGTACACACGTTTCAGAAATATACCACAATACGAGAGGGAAAATGAGAGCCTCGGGCAAATGCAAAATGTAAAAGAAATGGTATCAAACTGGAGAGACCACGACGGCTTATGAGGGTCATAATCCACAAAACGATAAAGGTCTCAGGATCTTGTTTGGCGACTTAGGTGAACCCTTATAAATACTGGGTATCAGAAGTCCAAAAAGATACATATTCAATGATGTCCTTCACGGAAAGAGTGGCGCACAAACCCCAGAAAAAATCTAGTACAAATAAACTCTCTAACTCACTCACTCTCTCTCTCTCTCTCTCTCTGTCTGTCTGTCTGCCGCTGACAACATCTCTCATTCTCTCTTGTGATGCTTTGGTAATTTAATATTCTACCATTGTTGATAATCGTTTAATGCCACTTCCAACACATTAAGGTGCTCATGAGGAATGGTGTCGTAGAATCAGGACGAAAACCAACTGATCTTTACATACCTACTTTCGACTTTGTATATCTTGAGTGGAATAGGCCTACATTATACTTAAACCACTCAAAAATACAAGAATACAAGAAACTATAAGAACATACAACAATTTTAATAGAGATAGGTCGTGCTATTACGACAAAGGCGGTAGCTTTACATGGAAGAAAACAGAAATACTAGATTAATGTTTATCAAAGTCACTGGAGTGATCTTTAGGCAGCGGCTTGCTACACGTAGCATGCACAGACGTGACAAACCGAGGTAAGCACAGATAACATGCAGTGGAAGTATTATAATCATATTCACACATACACATGCATAAATATAGATGTGTGTGTGCGTTTGTGCCTGCGTGTGCGTGTAAGTATGCGTCAGTGCTTTCATTAGAGCCATGGGCCATGCTCAGTGATGAATATAACCAGTCTTTATAATTACTGATGCTACATCTGCATATGAAAGAATGGTATCCGCGAATATAAACACCTATGACATTGACTGAAGAGTGTCGAGCCATATCAACAGTCTGGTAACCTAAAATCTATCAAGGAAGTATTTAGGCCTATGTAGATCTTTAGTCATAAAATGCACTGTAAGTTAAAACAGTGAAACCCTTGAAAACAGTAAAATATAGGAGAAAACTAATAAAATGAAGATGATAATGAAAGCGAAAGAGAAAACGAAAAAGAGAAAGACAAAGAGAGATAGATAGAGAGAGAGGGAGAGGGAGAGGAGAGGAGGGAGAGGAGAGGGAGGGAGGAGAGGGGAGAGGGGGGGGGAGGGGAGGAGAGAAACAGAAACAGAAAGAGAGAGAGAGAACATTTATATCTCGGCATGGCGTGGGAGTCCCAGGAGGCATCAAAACAGCGAAGTGCAACACGTGCCTGCACAGACGTGACAAATCGCAGTAAGCAGTGATAACGTGCATTGGAGGTTTTACAAAATATATTTATTTATGCACAAATATACGTACGTATGCACACATACACGCACACACACACACACTCACGCACACACACACACACACACACACACACACACACACACACACACACACACACACACACAACACATATATATATATATATATATATATATATATATATATATATATATATATGTATATATATATACATACATACATATTTATATTTATACTTACACACACACACACACACACACACACACATATAAGAATGTATGTCTATAGAGGCACACACACAAACACACAATTATTGCTATCGTATCAGTCCAAGTAATATTGATGATATTAACAATAAGAATGGAAAGGCCCTCGCACGAGCAACAACAACAACAAAATTAACAATATCTAAATGTAATTTAAATTCAAACAACAGATTTAGACCTGCGCTTAAAGTATAAAAGTTTGGCCATTATTTATAGACCTTTATTCAAACCTTATATATATGGTACATACTTTGACGAAACGGATAAGTCCATACGTGGAAATGTTATATGAAAAGAATCAATCTCAAAAAGTTCTGTTGAATAAAGCAAGTCTGAGGACAAAGTTTCCTTCTTGGGAAAAAATAATATTGGTGAAAGAGAAAGTTTAAGGGATTGAAAAAAGGTCGAACTTTGGATTTTTTTTCTCTCTCTCAAATGGCGAAAAGAAGGAAATTTCTAGAACGTATTGGAGGTTCTGTACATTTTTGTTGATTTTCTTTGTTCTTGTTAGTTCTGCCATGGTAACTGTATATTGATTGTACAGTGTTTTTGAAAGCTGCAATGTGGCTGAATGTTATGTAAAACATCCAGAGCTTAAATATGTTGGGGCTTATAGTATAAAGTTAATCTGTTATCTTTTTCTTCTATTTTTGTTTGCTTTTTTGTCACGGGGACCGAGGATGACTGTGCTAATTCATACAGAAAATGTTACTATGGTAATAAGTAATCTTAATAGTTCTTTCTCGTATATAAATCCATACAACCATATTAATAACAGTAATAGTGACAACATTAGAAGTGATAACTATGATAATGATAATAATAATGATAATGATAATAACCATAATAAAGATGATAATAAAAATCATGATAGTAGTAGTACTAGTTATTGTAGTAATAGTACTACTACTACTGCTACTAGTATATATAATAACAGTCCTTCACACAGCCTTATTCTCTGCGTTGCTTCCCTTTTTTAATCACCCACTGTCTCTTCTGCTATTATCTACCCCTTTATTGCCGATAATAATAATATAAATTAACACTGCCTTTACAAGCTCCTCTTATATCGGATGTTAAGTTTCTATGTCCAAGCTTCAACGGTTTAAACTTTGGCATTTTTTACGTTATCAATTCCTCTTTTCTTTTTAATGTTAGTGTTGCTTGCTGTCTTTTTATTCTCTTGGTCTATATAATCATGGTGTTGCTTGCTTGCCGTGGTATTTGCTTTTCTCTCCCTCTTCTTAATCTCTTATATTACTTGGTTTTTACTTGTACCTTTTAGCTTGACGTTTCCTCTCCAACTCCTCAGTCCCTGGTTTTAT
>NW_020872706.1:249723-254723 GCF_003789085.1 Penaeus vannamei
CGTGTGTGTGTGTGTGTGTGTGTGTGTGTGTGTGTGTGTGTGTGTGTGTGTGTGTGTGTGTGTGTTGTGTGTGTGTGTGTGAGAGAGAGAGAGAGAATATACAGGAATTGTAAAATTATTTCTTGACAGTGACTTGTCTAAGAGCATGAGATCTGACGCTTAATCGACAGTCCATGTGATTGCTTGAGGTATTTTCACTTTTCTTTTGTTTAACGATGTGACGGAGTGTGAGGGATCAAGGTAATTAAGACCATGTAGGGTCTAACTTGTGGAGAATCTGATGATATGTTCCGTGATTCAATTCTTGCGCACAGAGAGGCTGAAATTCGCATATCTCAGTATAATTTGCCTCTGTGTATGCTTGGTGTGTGGGGTTAGTTTGCTTAGCTCCACGTAATAATAATGATAATAATAATAGCAATAATAATAATAATGATAATGATAATAATAATAATAATAATAATAATAATAATAATGATAATGATAATAATATTATTAATAATAATAATAATGATAATAACGCAGCAGAGAAAGAAATGCAACAGTTTTACAGATATTCAGAAACAGCATAATCTCAGTGTAAAAAGGATAAACTCACGCTAGTCATGGGGGACTTAAACGCTAAAGCAGGAAGAGATATAGAAGGAAATGTTTTACCTTACGGATGGAGAGAAAAAGAGCGGGAGAGGTTAGAGGTGGATAGACTGGTGCCAAGAACATGAAACGATGATTATGAACACAATTTCCCCAACTAAAGGCATCTATACTCATGGAAATCCTCAGGTGACACCATTAGGAACCAAGCGGACAACTTAATCACAAAGTTCAGGAATTCTGACACAAAAAGACTAATCTAGGACTAAGCAGGTTACAAAGCCAGCCAAATATAGAAAGTTAAGGCCATACCTGCTAAAAAAGTGAAAATAAAAAAAGGATAAAAAGTGAGCGAGAGAGAGAGAGAGAGAAGTATATATGTAATGAAACATCCTGAAAAACGTGTACCATTTCCTATGCAGACCATGCTGTCAGCTACCTGCTGAAAAAATACCACGAATATGAGGACTTGGCAGCTCTTAAATGCCGCAGTTCAATTATATATAATTTTCAGTATATTGTTAATGTTATCATATTGTGAAATCTATTAACAGATGCTCCCAACGCTTTCCACATTGGCTCTTAGTCTGCATCCTGTCATATTCTTTTCCTCGTCACTAATAGTCCAGCGACCATAAACCAGTAATCTCCTAAATTAGAATGAAGCAAAAGTGGAAAAGACAAAGTCAGAACCAAAGATGGATATAGGAGCTTTAAAGAAAGAGAACATTGAAAATACTTGCATCACAATATGAAGCAAGTACGAAGAACTGTGGAACACTCACTTGAAAATAGGATGGGAAAACAGGGCACAGAAACAATGGAATCTACTACAAACTGCTATAGAGGAAGGAAATAAACAATGTATCCCAAACAAAGAATGCAGGGAATAAGACCATGGATGAGAGAACATATCTTACAATTGGTGCAGGAGTGGCATAAATAGAAAGAACATGGAATGGGGAAAAAGTACTTAGAACTGGAAAGGAAGTACAATAGGGAATGTTGAAGAATTGAAGGAGAATGGTTAGACGAGATGTGCAGAGAGACAGAAGAATTGAGTAAAAGTGATAAAGGAATTATGTACGATAGCAAGAATGTCAGGAAAACATAAACCGAGGGAATCTTGTACAGTCAGAGCGAAAGATGGTTAGGTCTTAATGAAAAAAAGAAAAAAGAAAAACAAAAAACAAATATAGGACAGATGGAAGGAATATGTTAAAAAAACAATAGAGATAAACAAAGAAGGCAATACAAAGAAACACAAATTAAGGAAGGAACAATAGTCGAAATATGAATAACGTAATCACCCAGCATGAAGACAAAGCTGCGGGGGACAATGGAGGGACCGAGAAAATACAAGAGGGGAATCAGGATTACAGGAATTGACGGAAATAGCAAACATTATATACCATTCAGGAGAAAACACCCGCCAGTCGTTCAAGACCATCATTGCAAAAATCATCTGGAACCACAGAGGGCAACAAGGACAGAACTATAACCATCATGAACCAAATCAAAGAAATCATTCTAGGTGTAATTTTGTACCTAATATAGGTAAGTGTAAGGGAAGAGGTATCAGTAGAACAATTTGGCTTCTTGAAGGGAAGAGGCAGTAATACGATTTTTGCTCTTAGGGTCTTAGCAGAAAGAATGATAGAAAAACAAAAGGATCTTTATATGTGGGTATTACGAGAAAGTTTATGGCAAAGTGAAACACGACGAATTAATCGCGATGGCTAAATTAAAATTAAAGGGGAAGATTAAAGATGAATAAAGATCTTATATTGGAAGCAAAGGGCCGCAGCAAGGGCAGAGACAGAGGAAATATGTATAGAGAGAGGGGTCAGACAGGGTTGTGTGATGTCGCCAGACTTTTTAAAACATTTGTGGAGAAATAATCCTGAGGGATGTAAAAAGCATAAACGAAGGTAAAATTGGAGGCAAAAACTTAAATAAAATCAAATATGCCGCCGACATTATTATGATGACAGGAATAGAACAAGACTCTCATCAGTCAGTGAACGCTTTTGATACGGTCATCAGTAGAAAAGGACTTAAGATAAATGCAAGACGATGGTGATTAGTATAGGAAAGCATCTGCATCAAATATTTATTTCAATAACGACAAATTAGAATATAAATTCCATTATCTTGGTAGTATCATAACAAAGGATGAAAGAAGTAAAAACGAAGCGGATAGGAATGCCAAAGACATCATGAAAGCGAGATGGCTACTCCAACACGCCAACCTTCATAGCATCAAGAAAAAGATATACCAAAACATACATAAGGTCCACTCTCCTATATGAATGTTAATGAAACACATACTATCACGAAAGAAAACGAAAAGAAAATGAATGCAAAAGAGTTATAGTTGCTAATTTTAGCATGGAGCGAGAGAAAAAACAAATGAAGGAATGTTCAGAATGTCTGGGGAGGAATGGGAACTGCTGAAAATCGTGAGAGAGGCAACTAAAATTCTTGGGTCACATCGCAAGAGAAGGAAGCCTGGAATTCCAGACAGGAATGATTGAAGGCACAAGAGCGAGAGGAAGACAGGAGAATTTATGAATAGCAAGAATACTCAGAGGACAAACCACAGCTGCATACCCCATACAACAAGCATGAGAGATGGCGTTCCATGGTTGCTACACATCCTGAAAGATATGGTGCCGCAATGGATGAATGAAATGAATAATAATAATAATAACAATAGCAATTATAACAACAACAATGATAATAATAAAAATAACAATAATAGTAATAATAACAACAACAATAATAATATTAATAGTAACAACAACAACAAATATAAAATAACAATAATAGTAATAATACAATATAATAATAATAATAATATATAATAAAACAACTATAATAATAATAATAATAATAATAACAATAACAATAATGATAATAATAACAATGATAAAAAAATAGTAATAACAACAACAAAAAACAACAAACAACAAAAATAATAATAATAATAATAATAACAATAATAATAATAATAAATAATAATAATAATAATAATAATAATAATAATAATAATAACAATAATAACAACAATAATAATAACAATAACAATAACAACAACAAAACAATAATAATAATAATAATAATAATAATAAATATAATAATGATAAAATAATAAAACCAGGTAAAAAATTAAAAAGCCAGAAAATATCATAAAAGTTGGTAAAACACAACATAAGTTATGCTAATATGCCCTCTTAAAAACAACAAAGACCGGAGGGGGAAGATAAGAGAAGTTGAAGACTAAACTGCTTCCATTTATTTCGTCCCGCACGAGAGGAATATTATATCTTAAGAAACGAGATGGCGTCTCAAGTCAGGGAGACGAGTCCATGTCCTAAGCCAGAGAGGGAGGGAGGGAGAGAGGGGGAGAGGGAGGGAGGGGGAGAGGGAGGAGGGAGGGGGAGAGGGAAGGAGGGGAGGGGAGAGAGGGGGAGAGGAGAGGGAGAGGGAGAGAGGGAGGGGAGAAGGGGAGAGGGAGAAGGGAAGGGAAGAGGGGGGGAGAGGAGGGAGAGGGAGGGAGGGAGGGAGAGGGAGAGGGAGAAGGAGGAGGGAGGGAGGGGGAGAGGAGAGGAGGGAGGAGGGAGGGGGAGAGGGAGAAGGAGGGAAGGGAGAGAGAGGGAGAGGGAGGGAGGGAGGGAGGGGAAGAAGGGGAGAGGGAGAGGGAAGGAGGAAGGGGAGAAGGAGAGGGTGAGGGAGGGGAGGGGAGAGGGAGAGGGAGGGTGAGAAGGGGAGAGGGAAGGGAGGGAGGGAGAGATTGATTGATAGATAGAGAGAGAGAGACAGAAACAGACAGACAGACAGAGAACAATGTCTTAAGCCAGAGAAAAGAAAATCCTGGCTTAGCTCTTTATGGTGAATTGTAGTGGTTCGTAATTGACATTCCAGATTGGCGCTCGTCAATTCGCCTAAAAGCCAAACGAGGTAGCACAGGATTTAAAGGACATTTTTTTTTTTTTTTTTTTTTTTTTTTTTTTTTTTTTTTTTTTTTTTTTTTAGTTCAGATGTTTGGTCAAGAGATTTAAATAACTTTGTGAATTGTTTTTTTTTTTCTGAATTAGCGAATAAAAGTTTTTTTTTTTTTATAAATAACTTTTACTCCTGAAATGATACTGCTATTCTTGAATGCGAAGGAAAAATGTCTTACGATTTACGATTACAAGGGAAATTATGATAACTAAGTCGGTTACAAGTACAATATGTCTATACATACTACTATATACAAAATTAATGACACAAATCTTGTTTTTTTTTATTTCATGCTGAACCTTGGATCACCAAAACGGTTGTAATCTATGTATGTATTTTCAGACCAGCTGGGGATATCATGTCTTCATTTTATTGTTTTATTGTCTCATATGATGTAA